>JALMQS010000128.1:4321625-4484689 GCA_024734495.1 Forficula auricularia
TTTGTTCTATTTACTCTTGAAAGGGAGATATAGTAATTTTGGGGTAAATTTTTGAAAATTTTAAATTGCTTTTTATCTCCTGTGTTTTTAAGTTTTAGCGTTCAATTTTGGTACATAGGTCTATTTTTGAAATATCTCGGGATTGGATTTTAATTTTTTCAAAATTTTACCCCTGAACCGAAAAATGGGGAATTTTGATTTTGGGCTCTTAAACACAAAAGGCTTCGTATGTTTAGGGTTAAGGTTGATGAGGTGAGGAGGGTTCAGAGGCCGGGGGTCAAGGGGGCGAAGCACTTTGGCTAGCAAGAGGCCCACCAAAGGCGGGCTTCGCAGCTAGTAGGTATTTTTATAACATTAAAAAAATGAAAAATATTTTCAACAAATTTTAAGATACACAGAACTATTCTAAATAGAAGTTATTTAAAAGCTTAAGTAGATATGTTAAATAAATAAATAATCTCACCAGTTTGCTGAGAATCGTCTTCCATTAAAAAAATAACTATTTTGCTCTTGCCCTTTGGTTCCCAGGAGACACAACCCCTGTCTCTCCGGTGCCTTCGCGAACACTAAAAGAAGGAAAAATAATATATTTATATTATTTTTCAAATAAAATCCACTTTGCTCAGCAGTTATTTCTTATCACTGTTTACTTGCTTGCGCTCTGTTTGTTTTATCAAAAGCAATTAATATGACAATTTAATTCATACACTAAAAGTCCCATAAGCAACGGTGTTTTTGTCACTATGACAGCGAAAAAAGTTTACCCCTAACTTTTCCAACCTAGTTTTATTTTTTCAATTATGTTTTATTTATTAATTGGTTTTTTTAATTTTAAAACCCACTGTATAGAATTAGAATTGATAGTTTGACGAGTGATGCCCTCTAAGGGGATAAAAGAGAAACTGGCTGGATCAGCTCGTTGGTGAGTGGCTTGCCAGCCAGTCAGTCTTAGTTGATTCATTGATGATGTGAGTTGAAATGAGTAGTTGAAACGAGTCTTAATAGATTCATTGAAAAGAGTTAGTTGAAAGGAGTTGAAATTCAGTCTCTGTTTGAGAAGTTGAAAAAATTGATGGTTGACTGCGTTAGCAGAATTGAATTGAGGTGAATGTTTTGTATAACTGCATCAGCAGAATTTTGATTATATTTGAATTGAGTGTAGAAGGACAAAAAACCAAACTTGAATCATCCCATATCTCATCGTCGGATAAAAAACCAAAGTGAAACGAAATTGCCACAAGAAGTCTGCATTTACGCCACGCCATCCCCATTGTATCAAATTTCATTCGTATGTACAAAAAACCATTATTTTTATCATTAAAACCATTGTTAATATCATATCAAAAAATCTTTGCTTTTATTTATTGAAGAAGGAGAAAATACACCTTCCTTTATCTTAATTAAAGAAATACAGTCCACACCATTATCCTAAGTTCATTATCATATTTATACATGAAAAATTATACATGATATGATCTAGGAAATTTACAATTTTATACATGGTCCATCGTCGCAGGATTATACATTAATCCTTCATAGCCAAAAGGTAGAATTTTCTCAAAAAAGAAATTCTCCACTCTTAAAGTCTAAGAGCATAAAAAAGAACCAGAGATTCCTTCAAGAAAAGGTTGGTGTGATATTGCAGAGAAAAATATTGCAAATAATTAAATTGCAATTTTTTTTGTATTGAAAAAGCAAAGCAAAGATTGGTTTTAAGCTGATTTGGCAACACAGCATTTGAAATTTGAACTGCAATTGGAAAATTTATCTATTATAGTCCTTTCTATTAAATTAAAAATGGCTTCCAGGAAAGTTAGATTATTTAGATGGAATACGGAACGCCTGCAAAATTCCGTAATTAAGGCCACGAAAGAAGGAAACCTGGAAAGCTTGAATTTATTAAAAACATTAAAAAGAGATTTGAATAGGTTACTTGAAGAAAGGGCGGATATTGAAAATGCCGTATATGACGCATTTGAAAATTTACAAGCTGAAGAACAGCCACTAAATTATGATGAATTTGATTTGGTAAAAATAACAAATTCAAGTTTGGATATCATAAGGGATATTGAGTGGATTTTAGAAGCAGAAAGAAGAAAAATTGACCAATGCCAGAATATCTCAAATTGATGTTAAAATGACAAGTCCAAGGGAGGAATCAAATGCAAGTGTTCCTGTTATTAAATTGCCCATATTTGAAGATGGTTTTGTGGAATGGGTAGAATTTTTTGATTTATTCAAAGCCCAAATTGATTCAAGAAAAAATTTGTCGAAGACGGAAAAATTAATGCATTTGAAGAATTCGTTGAAAGGAGCCGCTTTAAATAAAATTAAAGGCTTGAGTATAATCGAGAGCAATTATGAAATTGCTTTAAAAGTTTTAAAAGATTATTATGAGTCTGAAAGACAAATAATATTTCAAACTATTGACAAGTTATTGGAGTTCCCGAAAATTAAAATATTAACTAGGGAAAAATTAAATTATATATATGATCATTTCCGAAATGCCTATTCTGTGTTGCAGAATTTTAAAAAGGTCACACCAGGGAATGATGATTTTTTTATAAGGATATTAATTAGGTGTATACCGCAAGAATTTATACATCTATTTTATAGAACATTAAATTCAGAAACTGTACCTACAGTTTCCAATTTTTTTGAATTTTTAGATAAGGAAATTAAATCGTGGAATGTAATTGAAATAGAATCCAGAGAAGCTTCGACCAGCAAGTTACAGTCGAATTCTCCGAAAATAATGAAAAATAAATATTTAAAAACTTTATCGACAGTGGTAACAAATAAAATTAATAAATGTTTCTTTTGTAACCAGGAAAATCACAAATTAGATAATTGTTTTAAGTTTAAAAAATTAAGTTTTAGTGAAAAAATGAACTTTATTTTAAAAATGAAAATATGCAAGTTGTGTTTTAAAGCAAATCATGATTTTTTATTGTGCAAATCTATTCAATGTCATTGTGGGAATTATCATAATCCCATATTACATGCATCTAAAATAGAATTAAATGATTATTTTAAGAATGTTAAAAATAAAAATTTTAAATCAATTGAAAATGTAAACAATTCCAATGTTCAAAATATTAATGAAGTTGTAAATGTTTCAGAGACTCCAAAAAAGACTTGTTGTACAAATTTACCTCAAATACAACAAAATATTTTATTGGGCACAGCGATGGTCAAACTGCAGACTTCCGAAGGCAAGTTCACAGCGCGATGTTTAGTTGACACGGCGAGTCAAAGTAACTTTATTACTAATGAATTGGCTTCTAAATTGAAAGTAAAGGTAACAAAAGAAAATAATACTCCGATTTATGGATTGGGTTCAAGATTGGTTTCATGTGTTACGGGTTCTGTGAATGTAAAAATTTCACCTATTAATAATAACTTTTTAGCAATAGATTGTCCCTCTTTCACTGTTGAGAAGATTTGTGACAATTTGGAAAGATTTCAATTCAATATAAACGAATTTTCTCATCTCAAAAATTTGCAGTTAGCCGACCCTGAATTTCACTGTGGGGGTCCGGTAGATATGCTATTGGGCTCAAAAACTGTAGCTCAAATATTAAGGGGAGGTGTTAAGAGAGGGAGTGAAAATGCACCCGTTGCGATTGAAAGTGTATTGGGATGGATTTTGTTAGGAAATTGTCCTTCAGAGTGGAAAGAGCAGGCTACCAGTCAGGTAAAATCCTATCTTACGTTGGAGTATTTATCAAAAAAATTGTGGAGTTTAGATAACCCCACTGAGATTGATCCAGTTAAGTTTGATCAATGTGAGAAACATTTTTGGAAAATTATTTTCGATTGCCTTCTGGAAAGTTTTCTGTAGCCCTACCATTTAAAAATCCTCATTTAAATTTGGGAGAATCTAAACAAGGTGCTTTAAAACGTTTTTTCTCTCTTGAGAAAAAATTTGAAGCTAAGTTGGAATTTAAAATTCAATATTCTAATTGTATTAGTGATCTTTTTAAATTAGATTTTGCAGAAATAGTGTCTAATCCCTCTATTAATGATAAATGTTTTTATTTACCTCATCATGCGGTTATTCGTGAACAAAGCTTATCCACAAAAATGCGGATAGTTTTTGACGGTTCAGCGAAAACAGAGAATAGTATTAGCCTTAATCAAATTTTAATGACAGGGCGACCGTTGCAAAGCGATATTAGGTCCATATTAACCAAGTTTCGACATGGATCGATAGGTTTCACCTTTGATATACAGAAAATGTATAATATGATCTTGATTAATGAACAGGATAGAGATTTTTTAAGATTTCTATGGAGGTCTGAACCATCAGAGCCGGTGCAGACTTTCCGTTTAAAAACTTTGCCATTCGGCTTGAAATCCTCACCTTTCTTAGCGTTACGAGTTTTAATAGAACTCGCTAATCTAGAAGGATATAAATTTCCAAAGGCCAAGGCGGTCTTGGATAATTGTTTTTACATGGACGACGGCTTTGTATCAGTTGATTCTAAAGAAGAGGCTGAAGCTATTATTTTTGAAGTTAAGTCATTATTGAGAGAAGGAGGTTTTTTTACTGACAAATGGGCGTCAAATAATTCATATATCACCCAGTTGGTCAGAGAGGAGGGAAATTATTCGAAAATTATTGCTGAAAACCCGGTCACAAATACATTAGGTTTAATTTGGAATACCAAATTTGATAGTTTTCAAATTGCTTACACTAATAATAAAAATGTTGTTTTAACAAAGAGAAAACTTTTAAGTGAGTTAGCTCAAACATTTGATCCGTTAGGTTTTATGAGTCCTGTTTTAATTAAATTTAAAATCATTTTTCAGCAATTATGTAAACAAAAGTTAGAATGGGACCAGCCTGTTAACGACAGGGTTAATTTGATTTGGTCGGAATATCAGGAAGACTTAAAATTATTGAAAGGTTTTTATATTCCCCGATTTATTGGAGCTGTAAAGCCTGAAGAGGATTTTTTCTTTTAGGCTATTGTGATGCTAGCGAACTGGCTTATTCAGCAGTCATTTATCTAGTAAGGGGAATTTTTCAGAAAACCTTGCAAGTTAGTCAAGGTTGGTTGGTGGGTTCGCGAACTAGAGTCGCCCCCTTAAAAACAGTCAGTCTTCCTCGATTAGAATTAGCTGGAGCATTAGTTCTCAGCGAATTTTTACATTTTATAAAACCATCTATTTTGATTCCTTTCAAGGGAATAATTTGTTTAACTGATTCGATGATAACTTTAAGTTGGATTCAGTCAGAGCCTTATCGATGGCAAACTTTTGTAGCTAATAGAGTAGCAAAAATTCAAGAATATTTACCTGATGCCTCTTGGCAATATGTCAAGTCAGAGGATAATTTAGCAGACATGGGATCCAGGGGTATATATTTAAAAGAATTAATTGAGAAAAAGGAATGGTGGAGAGGGCCGAAGGGAAGTTTACCGCTGAGTCCCCCCCCTTCACTTTCAGATAATGATAGACAGGTCTGTTTGAAAGAGGAGAAGAAAACGTTGGAGGTATATTTAAATAAGCAAAATTTCTCTTTTCTTCAATTGTTTTCATCTTATTTGAAAACAGTAAGAGTTTTAGCAATTATGTTAAGATGGCTGGCGAAAATAAAAAAAGAAACCTTTCAAAAAATTTTGGCCAGCCACTGAACGAGGTGGAATTAAAAGGGGCTCACTTGAGATGTATACAGCTATCTCAACTGGAGTCTTTTCCCCATCAAATTAAAAATTTAGAGGAAAATAAGGAGGTTAAATGGCCAAATGGATTTTTAATAAAAATCTATTACATGTATTTTATATACAATTTTAAAATTTATTTCTTTTCAATTCTTTGTCAAGTTACCCTTTGAAAAAATATAAGTAAATTATGTACATATATATTAATTCATTTGAAAAACTAAGTTAAAAAAAGGAACTTTCATTTACCAAATATGATAAATTCCAATTAAAAATTATTAAATTCTATTTAAAAAAAAATTATATTCGATATATATATATATAGATATATTATTTTTTAAATTTATATAATTAAAGAAAAATAAATTTATATATCAAAATTCATTTACATGAAACTATTTGATATTAAAATAAAAAAAAATTATAGATTACGACATTTTGATTTTTTTTGATATTTAAAAACAAAAATAATAGAAAGCGATATAACAAATTTTAAGTGATGAGAATTTATAGCAAAATTAGTATTTATATTTATGCCTACCCCTCCGTTTGATTGACCTTTAGGTCGAATAGAAAAGTTAATAGTTGAAGCAGGGACCAACCCTCAGGGAGCTGACAATTTGTCAGCACGTGGCTGGCGCCCACGGGGTCCTGAGCTGGGTCTGACATTTCTTCTCATTTCTCATGTCAGACTCCCTCTTCTCTTTTCTCTTTAAAAAATTAGTTACTTATATTAAATTTGAGTTAAAATAAATATTATATAAAATTAATAATAATTTTTAGTTTTGTTTAAAATTATTAAATTTCAATTTTTTGGCATTTAGAGCTTTTTAAAAGGTATGCTTTAGTTTCGTTGAAAGGTTTTTCAAAATTTAGATTTATTTATTTTTTTTGAAATGAAGAGCCATTACACAAATAGCTCTTTTACCAATTGAGTAGCCTGTAATTTCCAACCTGGGATAATAATTCTAATTAATTAAGGTTTTATTTTAACCATTATTAAATTTTATTTATTGATAAATAATAATAATATTTTTTATTAAGAGTGTGAATTTTCACTATGTTAATTCACTTTGAGTTTGTTTGAAATCTCTTTGCTCATCGGAGCGAGGTTTGAGGGAGATTTACGCCCTCCTTCACACCTTTTCCTGTATGCATGAAGAGATTAATTATTTATTGGGCCCATAAGGGTTTCTTAAAAAAAGGTTCCCCTTTTTTTTGGGTTGGCCATGAATTGGTGGGAATTTAAAACTAATTTGGGGTCAATCTAGCAAAGACTCACAGGTAAACCCCCTAGCGAGTCTTTGGGGGGGAATTATGTATAAATTAGAATTGATAGTTTGACGAGTGATGCCCTCTAAGGGGATAAAAGAGAAACTGGCTGGATCAGCTCGTTGGTGAGTGGCTTGCCAGCCAGTCAGTCTTAGTTGATTCATTGATGATGTGAGTTGAAATGAGTAGTTGAAACGAGTCTTAATAGATTCATTGAAAAGAGTTAGTTGAAAGGAGTTGAAATTCAGTCTCTGTTTGAGAAGTTGAAAAAATTGATGGTTGACTGCGTTAGCAGATTGAATTGAGGTGAATGTTTTGTATAACTGCATCAGCAGAATTTTGATTATATTTGAATTGAGTGTAGAAGGACAAAAAACCAAACTTGAATCATCCCATATCTCATCGTCGGATAAAAAACCAAAGTGAAACGAAATTGCCACAAGAAGTCTGCATTTACGCCACGCCATCCCCATTGTATCAAATTTCATTCGTATGTACAAAAAACCATTATTTTTATCATTAAAACCATTGTTAATATCATATCAAAAAATCTTTGCTTTTATTTATTGAAGAAGGAGAAAATACACCTTCCTTTATCTTAATTAAAGAAATACAGTCCACACCATTATCCTAAGTTCATTATCATATTTATACATGAAAAATTATACATGATATGATCTAGGAAATTCACAATTTTATACACCCACTAATAGGTTAAAGCAAATATTATTATATTATATTAAAATTAGAAATTTTTTGTTTGTTTTTAATTAACAGGTGTCTAAATCATAACAAAACAGGTGTGTTTACAAATAAAGTGGTTCAAGTGGCTTTTTTTTATATAGCTTGGAAACAAATCTTATTTAATTTTATGTTTTTATTTCAGATCCTATACGATTATTTTTTTTATTTTTATTTTCCTATTTATTTTTTATCAAGTTGTTTATAAGAATTGTATTTTTAACAATTGTACTTTTCCTCTAAATTAAATAAACTAATTTATGTCTTAATTTTGTTAATTTTGTGATTTACGTATTGATTCATTAAATTGTCTTACCGAATTACACTCAAGCTTTTTTTTGGGTCGAAGTAAACTTGATATTTTATAATTCGAGTTTTGTTGCCTTTGGGCAATTTAACTCAAAAAACTACCAGAAAAAATTACGAGTCCGTAGGACGAGTAATTTTTTCACAGGTAGATTTTTTCGTTTAGTTGCCAGGCAATAAAATTCTCATTAAAATGTCAAGTTTACTTCTGCAAAAAAAAGCTCTCGTGTAATTATAAGTGAAAAAAAAATATATATTTTTGAAAACAAAACTTTTACATTTTTTTAAACACCTTATTTTTCTTTATTTTGTTTATATTCGAAAATGATGAGACCTCCCCAAATTAGGAACATTTGGGGAAGTTGAATATTTTTACTTTTTGGACTGCAGCTATCTAAATATTCACTTCGAGAAGGCGATCTGGTTAACGTGTCGGCTCTCGAAGTTATTACAATTTTTGCGGTTTTTGACCATCCTGATGTAGGGAAGAGTGTGTATAAAAGAGCCAGTTTTAAAAGTTTGGAAAAAACACCCTTTAGACTAGTTTTTTAAATAAAACTACTTTTATTAAATAATTACTTTAATATTAAATGTTATCAAATTAAAATAAAATAGATAAACTGTAATACAGCTACTTAAAAAAAATGGAAATCGGTTCTTTCATAACAATATGTCAATGAAAGAGCCACCCACCGTGTGCTATGAAAGAGCCGATATCTACTTTATATAAACAAAACAATTTATGAACAATTAAATATAATTTAAAAAATCAGATTGAAATTTAACTTACATAATTCTATGAAAATCAGAGCCTTTGATCAGGTTCAATAATAAATTTACATTATCTTAATCAACACTAATATCCTAATAAAACTCAGTCTCAAAATGTACCTAACATCAAACTCTGTATTAACATAAAAAATTAAAAACATTTTTGGTAGAATAAATTAATTACTCCTTTGTTGCGACAAGACTCATGTGTCCACCCTCCACATATATTGCACTGGTATCATTCTTCTTGGCTCTTAGCATACTGTCCATTACACACAATACCTACAATAATTTTTATCTTCCTGTGAACACATATTCCGTTTTCAAATTCTGATAAATTAATATCATCATCTGAGTTTGTTAGTGATGTATCATCATGGAAAGACATTTTAGAACTAGAATCACTGGAATCATACTGTTTTCTGGTATATAACTGCCTAATATTTTGCTTTGTTTTCATCGTCTTAATAACAATTTTTTTAGTTTTATTTTTAGTTTCTTTTTCCTCAATTTTATTTTTTTCAGGAGTACCTATCTGTGGTTATAGATGATGCCATTCTACGAGTGTTAGATTTTAAATTATTTCTAGGTCCTCATTTTAGAAAAGGCCTTACAATATCGGGGCTAACAATTTGTGTACTTCTATAAGCATCTGATGTGATGAATGCGGAAAGTATTGAATTCTAGTGTTGTGGGTCTCAAGTTTTATGGCGTGGCATCCTCTAAAGGAACTTGATCAGGTTTATCAGTCACGTACGGTTTAAGAAAATCATCATCGGAAAATATTTTAGAATTTAAAGAGCCGGCTCTTTCAAAGCACAGACACCTGGCTCTTTTAAAACATTGCGTGGCTAAAAATATAACCTTAAATTATAGATATTTCTCTAAATCGTTTATCTAATATTATTTATCCAAAATAATGACAAATATATGCAGAACAATACAACATATCCATTTTATCAATTTACCTAATAGACTTTTTCTTAAAAATATAAAAGTAAACGCAAAAATTTTTGGTGCAGTCCTATAACGCCATTTGTTTTCGGAGAAATCTCGAAATTCTGTGGGTGACAGCTATCCAGTGTTGCCATTTGAAGAATAAAAATATCCTAAGATAGAATATCAGTAAGTTAGAAAAAATCACATCGGCTCTTTCAAAGTCTGGCTGGCTCTTTCATGCACACTCTTCCCTATTATACATGGAATTTTAGTATTGACTCGCGGAACCCCTAAATCGTTTGAGTGGAACCCTAATACGATTCCGCGGAACACAGGTTGAAGAACACAGTTCTATAGAAACAGGAGATGCTATCAGCTCCATTTTGACCAGGTGAAGACAAGGACACTTTTCCCTGACATCACCATAATATACGAATATTAAAATTTCTATATAGACAAGTGAATTAAATCAAATTAATAATGCATGCTGAGGTCGCCACTTGACTGGCCATCTGTTAAAATTGAGGAGAGCATACCAAGTCGTGAAAAAGCTTTGTCTTTTTCCTCCAGCTATAATAGTAAATATTTAAAAAATGCAAATAACAGTAGATATTTCAAAAGGATTTAAGCCCCCCTTTCTTTTCCTAATTAAGCAAATTCATCTCATCAGTAAGAATTCCCCCAATTCGACCTGATGATCTTTGTCATTTCTCGTTAGTTCCATCTTCTATTAGAACATTATTTATTTAACACGACCTCTCTAGGGTTTAGTCTAAATGATTAATCGTTCCTAATAAGAAAATATTTTAAGTTTGCTGAGCCTGTCTTTTGCTGTTTATCTTTTGACATGTGACATCAATTTACATAAATTATTAAGTAAATATTTTGCATAAAATTAAAATTCAAACGAATTATTCCTTATTAGAGATAATAGGATGGAGAAAATATTCGAGATTTAAGAATAACCTCCATATATATACAATTTCAAGACCGGAACTTATTAAAGTGCTACTTTCGGCAAACTAAATCTTTTGAATCAAACCAGAACTATTTACTCTTTTATATTGATGAATTTCTTGAACAAATTCTGCGGACGGTACGATGTAGGTATCATTTAAATGATTTCTAGAAGCGCCTTGATATAGGCAACCAGTGCACCAGGAAGCCTGGGCTCCTCCCCTCTCGAACAACAGACTGGGAATGGTCAGCCATACTTTGAAACCCAGGCTTAGGATTGGCAGTCTCCCAATCCCTACTCTTCCCCAAGACTGGGTTTCATTCCAAATGGAGATAATAGGACGCCATTTAATTTAAATCTAGAAATGAAGTATAATAGACTAAATTTTTTTTACTTAGAGAAAGTGGTGTAGGTTTTAGGTGAAACATGATATTAATTAATAAAGTAAAGGGTGTGTAGTTTCACAGTGAATGTAATAAAACTCAAAGAGGTTTATACAAACTCAATATATTTCGGATTATTAGACTCATAATCTGTAAACTCCTGATGATGGACTAATAATCTGAACATTATATTGAGTTTGTATAAACCTCTTTGAATTTTATTTCATTCACTGTGAAACTACACACCCTTTACTTTATTAAATAATAGATTATAGTTTCAAAGATTTGACCTTCATCGTGGATATTTGAATCCAGACAGACACTCTGAGAGTCAGGAAATAAACTGACGTGTTCTGATGTGGCCATCCACTTGACTTTACTATACAACCTGCCCCCTCTCTTATATTTAATATTTAATAAAATTGTTTATAATCATGTAGGGGAGGGGGTTAATTTTTGCATTTTTAGACTTCTGGGGGCTCACGGATTTTGTATAGAAAATTTAGTTGAGTTTGGTAAAAGGGCCAAGATTTTCATTTTCTGAACCCCTCCCCCCCATTTTGAGCGGTTAGTTTTTGCATCTTTAGACTTCTGGGGGTCCACTGATTATGTATACAAAATTTGATTAAGTTTGCTCAAATAGCCTAGATTTTTAATTTTTAACCCCCCCCTCTCCCCTTAATTTTGTCTCGATATGAACCAAAATCTAATCAGCTCTTAATCTCAATGGACCAATGACCACGTCATGAAATTTGGTTTTGATATTCACACTAGTTTTTGAGCTAGCTCGTCCACAAAAATTTGGTAACGCACAGACTAACAGGTACATTTTGACAAAACAATTATTTTCTCAAAAATATAATTTTTTCGATGTTCACTTTTAAGGGCTTTTTGTAGACCAAAATACCCTGGTTTGACTCAATTTTTTTAATAAAAATAGTTTGAGTCGTTTGTGAGATATTTCGAAAAAAAGAAGAAAAAAAGTAAAAGAGCAGTGATCGCTACCGATCAAACAAACAATGGCATTCGTTCTAATTTAAGACCCGAAGGGCGTATATTAATTATAGTTGTAATAAAATTAATTGCCCCTAAAATTGATGAAATCCCTGCTAAATGTAATGAAAAAATTCTTAAATCAACAGAAGCCCCTGAAAAAATTGTCCAAAACCCGTGAATCATTTATTTCAAATAATTAATTACAAAATATTTAATTATTTTTGAATCTTTTATTTATTATTAAAATGGACATGAACAAACTAAAATTAAATATTTGTTTTTTAAAAAGTATACGCCCACTTCGGGGGCCAATGGGGTGGAATCCCGGCAAGCAAGACGCCTGCTAAAGGCGGGCGTCGCAACTTGTACTCTAATACTGAAGATGAAGCCTTTAAATTATGATCTTAAATAAAAAGAGAATTGTATATATGTTTATATTAATTTAAATATGTATATATGCGTATATTTTATTTAAATCAACCATATAGAACCTGCCCTTTGATTTATTCTCTTGATATTTAATTGTTTAATGATAGAGTCTGCGGCAAGCAAGGAAAATGTGATGCGATTTCGAAAATAAAAAAATAAATAAAACAAACGCCGCAGTGTGAAGGCATTTTTTTTGTTGCTCGCGTCTATTTCTTGAGAGGTTGCTTTGTTTTTTGTCTGATTTTCATCCCCAGGTCACGTACAAAGCGCGAATCTCAGAGGGAATTATCCTCGCGTGGGCGGTCCGAAGCAATAAACCCGCGCCACCACCACCACTGTAATAAACACCCATTGAGGGGAGTTTGGGGAATCCCCTGCCGTAGAGACACCCACTCAGGAGCTATTCATAGAGGGCGCAGAGGTGTGTACCAATACTCCCCAGCAAGTGATTCTAGGCGTGCAATCATTTAAGCCGGCCTTTAAGATAAGAAAATCCCTCGCGTTATTTCTCTAAAACGACGCTCAACGCATCATCGCCTATCGCTTTATAAATATTTACTCACTTTGAAAAGTGCGGGTTGGGTGGGGTCAGGGGGCGTGAAGGAGTCTTCAGAGCTAAAAACTCATTCCCTTTGGGCACTTATGGTGTCCAACCGAACCGATTTCTTTGTGATCGTTTCAATATTAAAGTTTTAGACAATTGTCTCAACCCTCTTTTTCTTTACTTTTATTCTAGAATAGAAAGAAAGATCATAATATCTACCAACTTTTCATACAGACAAATCAAATAGGGCAAAAAATCGAAAGGTTACACACAAAATCAAAGACAAAAAATTCAAAATATACAGAAATTAATATGTTCATATTCCTCAAACTTACTGTCATGAACGTTATCAAAACAAATCTGGGGTGTTTAATGCGGAATCCATGACTTATTCAGCATTAATAACAAACTAACAATAAAATTAACATTAAGGTACATGGTTTCACCATATGGGTTTTCTTAGGATTTTTTTTGAAATTTATACAGATTATTATTTAAATACTTGTGCATCGATTGGTGGCAAATCTAAATTTATGAACAATATAGTTCCGGAGATATTAAATTCTAAAGATAGAGTTTTTCAGACTCTTATACATCGCAGTATTCGGGATATCGGAAAGTTTAAATACATATTTAATTATAATTAATAAATAGTTGTTCATGGTAGGTAAATAACGTTTTACCATATCAGGCATCAACAGAGAATTTGCGGTGTATTATGTCTTGACCGGGGCGTAAAAAATGTTCTTTCGTAATTACAGTTAATTTTTCGGGCTCATAAATTCATTAGCAAGCCGAAATGTCTCGGGTCAAATAGCATTAGAGGGTCTGCTGTGGAGGGAACTGCGGCGAAACCACCGGCTGCCCCTGCGTGCGCCTGTGTTTTTTCGGGATGAATGCCCTACGGGATAGAGAATGAAGGGGAAACGTGCCTGGGCGTGGTCCGGAAATCTGCAATCATGCGTCCCGGCACTCTTAAGACCTTGTTAAGAATGCAGGTCTCCAGTAAAAGATTCGGAAATGATCGAGCCTCATATCTACGCTAAACTTCCAAGTCACTCTCTCTCCCCATATAATATATTTACTCGATTTTTCTTTCTCGAGAAATTCCAGGCCGAAAGGGATTAATTGTTGTTAACTGTTATCTTTTTTTTGTATTGATAGGAAATAGCCGGGGCGCAACTCTTGGGGCTGATAAGGCGGAAGCTACGCTTCGCCGAACGTCCGAAAGCCTTATCAGACAGAGCTTCACTCCTCCAATGAGAGGGCATTTTTCACACGAAAAACGAATTTTAGCAGGAAATCGAGCTTTAGATAGGAGGAAAAAAATTATCACTTTTTTGAAAAAGCAGCAACGGATTTTGATGAAATCAATCTTTATTTTAGACTAGCTTCAAGGCCCGCCTTCGGCGGGCGCGCTTTGCCAGGAGGCTTCGCCCCCTGGACCCCCACTTGCTTGGCTGCTTTATTTATGTTTTATTAGTAACAGAGAATAAATATAATTGTTTTATTATAAAGTCTTAAATAGACATAATTTGTGATTCTATTTAACTGTAATATACACTCATAACAAATAAGATGAAACAAATATTTAAAATGTATTAAAAATCTCTATTGATAAAAAATTCTCTTATTCTCAAGCTTGAGTTGTTTATCATAAAAGAATTTAGTCTTATTGATTTTAAGTCGATTCTTCCACGTTTTCAGTAGAGCTTGCCATTAATAGTCAAAACATCAAAAATGGAATGCAAAAGGTTATTCCTCTAGTATTAGATAAGAATCGATCGTTATTTTTGATTTTAAGTCGATTCCTCCATGTCTTCAGCAATGGTTACCAATAATAATCGAAGGGTCAAAAATCTAATGTAGAATTATTATTCCTCAAGTATTAGATAAGAATCGATTGCTATTTTTGATTTTAAGTTGATTCCTCCATGTCTTCACCAATGGCTACCAATAAAAACCGAAACGTCAAAAATCGAATGTAGAATTGTTATTCCTCGACTGTTGAATGAGAATCGATCATTATTTTTGAAATAAAGTCAACATCAGGCGCGGATCCAGACCTCTGATTTGGGTGGGGGGGGGGGCGGTCGCCGGTATATCTACTTTTGATCTCGGAAGTGTGTCGCGGTCGAATTGTCCCCCACATAGAACTTTATTTTCTTCAATTTTAAAATTTAATGATATATATAAAAAAAATAAACATATAAAATATATTGATCTCCAATGCTTAAGGGGGGGGGCGGTCGCCCCCATCGCCCCCCCCCCTGGATCCGCGCATGGTCAACATGAACTGCAAATTGCAAGTGATATCTGATTGATAATAAAGGAATAAACATATTAATATTTCAAATGAATTTGGATAAAGTTTAGCAACGATCCGTTGCAGTTTATTTAACTAAATAACAATTTTTGAGTTCATCAATTTAATTGTCAAATTAATATTTGTGGGATTTAAAATTCATTGTAATTAAGTACCTTGAGGACCACAAAAAAGGTCATACTTATATAGTTTTTTGTAAAATTTTATTTTTAAAAAGTACTTTATTTTAGAATAAGATAGTACATTGGATAAAGTTTAGCAACGATCCGTTGCAGTTTATTTTTTTAATTTTTTTTTTAATGTACTTTAAAAAAAATAGATAGTTTTTAAATCTTTGTTGCATTATTAAATTCTTCTTCAACGATAATGTGGTTAGATCTCTTTATCTATGCTATTATGAATAAATGACATCTCAAAAATGTGACAGATAGGGCTGCCAACACAAAGTTAGTTTGCTATTTAGTTATTTTATTGTTTGGCAAGCTATGTTGGCAATTCAGATTTGGTTTCAGTTTTCCGTGAATTTTCCAATTTTCCGGGCAACTTTTTCGGATTTTTTTACATATTAACCTGAAATGGACTATTACGAACATTTAAAAAAAAAATTAGCCAAATCGGCCCAGGCATTTGAGAGATCTGCGCTTACAAAGAAAAAGAAATTCATTTTTATTATATAGATAGTACCTACCTAATAGTAATAAGTTCAATTGAAATTTGACATTAATTGTATTTTTTCAAACGAAAAATGTATTTCTTAATTTTCTCACTTTTAATAACTTGGAACATTGATTACATTTCGAACAAAAGATAAATGTTTGATAAATTACTATATAATTTTTAAAATGCAAGTTGGTCTTGAATTCTTTCAAAATTGTTCAATTCTTTTAAAATAAAGTCCTAGTAAAAAGGGAAACCTTTTCCAAGGCTCCGACGATTTCCGTAAATTTTATCAAATCGTCAATTTACTGATGCTCAACAAAACTGTCTATCCGTAAAACTAGCTGAATTTTCAGTAAAGTTGAAAAATTTATATCTCTTTTATCGTTAATAAATTATTGTCAAAATATCTAGTGTTTACTGGTGATATAAATATCAACTAATTAATTCATTTTAATTAGGTTGCCATGGCAACAATAATCTAATTATGATTATTGAGATAAATAAACAAACATGTTCTTCGTTTTAACTAATACTAGTATGTGTTGAATAAAAGATTTCACTGTCGATGGTAACAGAATTGTTTTTATTTTAGGTTAAAAATAAAATAAAATGAGAGAGTCTTCTGTTTTTAAATAAAATAATTTTTAATTATTTCTAGAGACTATAGTTTCGAAGGCATTGCCTTCATCATCAGTCTATCACAAATATTTCAAATTAGTTACAAATTAAGATTTATACATAGAAAATTTTGAAAAATATATAATGTCTTTTTCTTCATGTTTCTTCTTGGGAGATTAGAATATAACTGGCTCAATATCTGGGTTGCTCTTTTGTTTAGGCATTTTCTAATGAGTTTTACCTGAATGAATGGAATGTTTTTAAAAAAGGGTCATTGATAATTTCTAGTTTTTCATCACTAGAAATTATCAATGACCCTTTTTACAAAAACATTCCATTCATTCAGGTAAAACTCTTTAGAAAATGCTAAACAAGAGAGTAACAGATATTGATCCAGTTATATTCTAATCTCCCAGAAGAAACATGAAGAAAAAGACATTATATATTTTTCAAAATTTTCTATGTATAAATCTTAATTTGTAACTAATTTGAAAATTTGTGATAGACTGATGATGAAGCAATGCCTTCGAAAGCTAAGTCTCTAGAAATAATTAAAAATTATTTTATTTAAAAAGCAGAAGACTCTCATTTTATTTTATTTTTAACCTAAAACATAGTATGTGTACCTACTTCATAATTTATTTATAAAATATTGAATATTAAAAGTTACATCAACTAATGTTGGAATTCGATACTTGTAATAGGTAGGTATACCATAGTATTCCAATATTTTATAAGCTTGATAAATACTGTGTGGGGGGGTGGCGCGTCTGGTAAAATTCCGCCCCGGGCGCCTACAACCCACGCGACGGCCCTGCACTCCGCTGTTGTATTTTCACTAACAAAGATATATTAAAAAATTTTCAAAGTATCTCTATTTTATAATTTTGGCACTTAGCACCTTTTTGATACTTCCACTTTTCAATTATAATTTCTTAATTTCATTTCACATTATGTAGAAAAGACCCATTAAAAAGCGCCGGTCTATACATCTCGGCAGCATCTTTATGTACCAATATATGTAAAATATGAAGTTGTTACTTTTATTATCTAAGTGCTCGGAAATAAATATTTTAAATTGACCGTTTTGAATGATTTGAAAATATATTTTACAACCCTCTTGTTGATGTTCGTTTTTAAACAGCCTGATAGTGAAAATTTATGTCTAATGAAATCAACTCAATAACAAAATGATTTGCGAGAATCTTTTTTTATAGTCGGATATTTATATCTTTTCAAAGCCATATTGAGAGCTCCAAATAGTTGAATGTTGACAGGGTGGAAAAAATGACGTATTTTATATATTTTAGTTAGAGATCGGGCGGTAATTAAATTGGGCCCCTCTTAATTGAGGCTCGCTTGTTTTTTGAAATATCGGGCAATTTGTAATTCTACTTCTACTCCCCCAACGTCACAGCCAAATTCAACGCTGGAAGCGAAAGGGGGGAGGGACAAGTGGGATGGTAGGTGCAAAAGGGGATCCCCGGGAGGCGCGATCGGATCGGTCGATACTCGATCTAACCCCGCGACTTGGAGACAGAAAACGAGACAGGAACAGGAACAGGAGTAGGGGTTTTGGTCGAGCGTTCCGCCACGACACCCCCTTAAATTGGACGCCTTCGGGAGTTATCAAAGGCGGGGGCGGGTCAGCCCTCCCGAAAGGGAGGCAATTTTATAAATATCCGAATGACAGCCCACGCCAACCAATTCGTTCCCCATGAGAGCTTCTCTGACCTCATAACGTCATCTTGCCATTCTTGCCAGAATCTACTATGAGAGCAAATGACTTTTAAGCGATAAAAACTTTTCGCGCGATTTTATTCAGCGCTACACAAACTCGTATATTAGTTTAAGATGTTAATTAATATTCGCTCGAGAAATTGAGATATTCAATTTAACAACAGGATTTGGTTGACGTCAGGGCTCACTTATTATCCTAAGGGCTAATAGGGCGCAACCTGTTGTAGAGTGCCGTTCCCTAATTATTTATTATTTATTAATTTATTTATTTTTAATTTTAGTTTCGATTTCAACCAAAATCTAATCAGCTCTTAATCCAATTCCCCTAAACTACTTGTGAAATTTCGTTTTGAAATTCAAACTAGTTTTTGAACTCGTGCGTCTAAAAAAAATTACTAACGTACTAACAGACATATTGACAATATCTCCAAAAATATAATTTTTTCGATGTTTAATTATAAGGGCTTTTTTGTAGACCGGAATGCCATGGTTTCGCCCATTTTTTTTTATCAAAATATTTTGAGCCGTTTTTGAGATATTTCGAAAAAACTAAGCAAAAAAACACTTTTTCCATACACGATTACAACATTTGACCATACGTTGTATGGTAAAGTAATATATATTTTTATTGAAAGTGATATTTTAAGAGCTATCACAGCATCATTTAATCTCGATTAAATTTAATTTCTATATAAAAGGACTTGAAAGAAATCAATATTTATTCAGAATTAAAAATGTTAATAGAGAGATTAAAAGGGGCGTCCACTCAGCACTCAGACACGGATATTATATTCAGCACACTGGCAAACAAAATTACCATCTATCTTTAGAATTTCATTTACACTTTATATTTCGCTTTATGAAATGATAAATATCCTTTGGTGAAGAAATATAAAAGGGGGTTTTATCCTGCTCTTCCACAATAAAATGAACATCTATGACAAAAGAAAACATTAACTGCCAAATAATAGGGTGCTAAAATATGGGAACACGACCTGAGTATATTACCTAGCAATAAGTTGCACCACCCCCTCCGCCCCCTGTTCGAAAGAGCTCTCTCTTTAAGTATTAAAACGAAACAAACTTCCCCCTATTTGAAAAATAAGTGTCTTCGAACTCGTTAACCAATTTAATTATTCTATCAGAATCAGAAGAGGGATAATAATTTAATTAAATAGACAAAATGACATCTGATCTTATTCAATTAACATTATAATAATATTCAATTTCAATACTATACTAATTTTCCGAAATCTAATTAGTAGACCAGTCAAATTGTGCTCAAATGGACCCCTCTGGGGAAGGTTTTGGGGTAGTTCTGATTTTTTGCATATATACGTTTTTTGAGGCGCTGAATCCAAATCTGAGATCTCACACCAAAATTTTGTGACGCAACATTGTAGAAAATGGAAAAGAAAAAAGGTGAAAAATTTCATATTTTGTCGGTTTTTAGCTTATAACACGAAAACTATCAACTTTTTCTAAATAACCTTCCGATTCAAAATGATAGTTCATAAAATCTCGTACGAATTTTCATTATTTAGGTTTTTTCTCCGGCTAACCTTTCGAGCTCAAGCGCAAAATTCAAGTTTTCTACCTCTGCAGCCCACCTGGATCACCCAAAAACTCGCACTTTTTTGTGATATTTTCGCATTTTGACCATGAAGGAGCAAGTTTTTGACAAAGTCCACTCTATATATTTTCAAGCTAGATTCAATTTGCGACAATTAAAACAAAGTTTCATCTAAATTGGATAAATTATAATCCGTGCCGCAATGAGGTTGAAGTTTTGAAAAACTGCAATTTTTCCTTCATAAAATGAAAACCACTCATCATATAAATTTGATTTTTATCTCATTCTCTAGGAAATTTTGTTGACTTGAACGTTTACTTGAAGTAGTTTTTTTAATAAGTCTTAAATTTATAGAAATTCAGAATTTTCCATGAGACTTCTTAGGAATCGGATCATATCCTGTCATGGAAAATGCTGGATATCTATAAATTTAAGACTTTTATAAAAAAGGTGTTACAAACAAACTTTCAAGCCAACAAAATTTCCTAGAGAATGAAAGAGGAATCAAGTTTCTAGGATTAGTACTTTTATTTTATGAATGAAAAATTGCAATTTTTTACAAAAAATTGTAGTTTTTTAAAACTTCAACCTCATTGCGGCACGGATTACCATTCATCCAATTAAGATGAAACTTTGTTTAAATTTTAGAAAATTTAATCAAATGTAAAGAATGAGTTTTATCGAAAACGTGTTTCTTCATGGTCAAAAAGGTGAAATATAAAAAAGTGGGAGTTTTTGGGCGATCCGGGGGGGGGGGGGGGGGCTGCCGAGATCGAAAACTTGGATTTTGCGCTTGAGCCCGAACGGTTGGTCAGAGAAAAAACCTAAATGATGAAATTTGTAGAAAATTTTATGAACTTTCATTTTGAATAGGCAAGTTATTTACGAAAAGTCGAGAGTTTTCGAGTTATAAGCTAAAAACCGCAAAAAAATGGAAATTTTCACCTTATTTTCTATTTTCTACAATGTTGAGTCACGAAATTTTGATGGGAGACCTCAGATTTGGATTCAGCCCCCGAAAAAACATATATATGCAAAAAATCAGAACTACCCCAAAACTTTCCCCATAGGGGCCCATTTGAGCACAATTTAATAAAATTTAGGGAACGCGGTGTTGGTTTATAGTGAAACATTGTTAAAATTAAATTAGGTTGGAGTTGGTGGTGTTTCACAAGGAGAAAAATTAAAATACAAAGATTTTTAAGTTTACTCTATATATTTCGAGCTCTTAACTCATCGTCAGGAGAACATTGACTAAAGATAACATGATATTTTGAACAGAATTTATTTTAATTTTAATATGATGGACAGTTATTTATGACTTAGTGTAAATATGAAAGAATTATCAGAAGGATGGAATGGCTTTAGAAAGCCGAAAGAACAGATGTAGGGACAAAGGGCTGGAATAAAGAAAAGATATTTATACTTGGAAGTTGCCGAAAATTATGTATGTGTTATAAAGGAAGGCAATAAACTATAGAATGCAATGAGGGTGGATAGCGAAAATTTAATCTCTTATTTTCTATTTAAAAAAATAAATAAAAATTAAAAATAAACCCACCATACACTCTCATCGCACTCCAATTCAAATTAAATATCATTGATGCCTTCCTTTATAACACATACATAATTTTCGGCAACTTCCAAGTATAAATATCTTTTCTTTATTCCAGCCCTTTGTCCCTACATCTGTTCTTTCGACTTTCTAAAGCCATTCCATCCTTCTGATAATTCTTTCATATTTACACTAAGTCATAAATAACTGTCCATCATATTAAAATTAAAATAAATTCTGTTCAAAATATCATGTTATCTTTAGTCAATGTTCTCCTGACGATGAGTTAAGAGCTCGAAATATATAGAGTAAACTAAAAAAATCTTTGTATTTTAATTTTTCTCCTTATGAAACACCACCAACTCCAACCTAATTTAATTTTGAGCACAATTTGACTGGACTATAAAGCACTCGGCCAAACTGACTCCTAAAATATTTATAACTAGTAGAAATGTAGTCAGAATATAGTAAAATTTTGATTATTTTTTCGGAAATCTTAAATGAACTTTTTCACATTTAAATTTAAAATCTGCCAATCTTTCTAATTTCTTCTTATTTTAGAGAGAAAAAAAATTATCATGTTAAATTGTATCAGATATGTTTTCCATAAAAATGTCAATGTTTTAAGGAAGTTTATAATTTTATGTCGGGTCGCATACATTAGAGTGCTGGACCGCATGCGGCCCACGGGTTGGACAGCCCTGGTTTAGAGTTTTTTGTCGACCAATTCACCCAATAGATGAATGGCCGATCCTAGCTAGCGACGTGAATTTTTTTTCAATTTAACAAATTATAGCCGGGGATATTGAAAAAAATAAACTAAAATATATATTAAAAAGCACACCCTTTCGATATATAACTCACACACTTGTTTTATATATTTATTAAATTTATTATTTATATATATTATTCAGCAACATATATGATAATAAATTTACTCTTTACGTTTATTTGAAAAGTGAGAATTCTCTTTAGAAAATTTCTTCCTCTCAAAACTTATAGATCAAATTATATTACATTCCATAAATAATATTATATTTCACAAAGAACTGTAATTTAATATCTGTGCAAAGTTTAATTATTTTTGTATTCAAAAAGCTCAACTCTTTTGTTTTAAATCTTCAAGACAATACATTTATGAATAACTAATTAACTAGACTGTCAACTCTATTGAAAAATGTATCATTCGATTCATAAAGTTGAATTATTGATCTGTATAAATTTGTTGAAAATGGAAGGTATAATTTGTATACCTACATAATCAGTGGTCCCCCAGAAGTCTATAAGTGCAAAAACTAATCTTGATATATTTGGTTTATACTGTGAGTTGTATTTTTGAAAAAATTACATCTTATTTTCAAAAAAAATTCAAACCTTCGGGTTAATTATTTTAATGAAAGTATTTCACTTAATTATATGTAAGCCTGTCTTCGGTGGGCATCTTGCTGGTGGGGATTACGCCCCCTGGACTTCGCAATGAGTTTTAAAATAATAATTTCAATAACTATTTGTCATGAACTATTAGTAGATTTTAAAATTAAATAAAATCATATTGGCGTCGTCGCGTAAAATCCCATCGGCAATTTTTAGGGCTCTATACAAAAATAAAATGGAATTAGTTTGTGTGCGTCTGTCAGAACATTGCAGAACGTAATATATAAATAAGACAAGCTAAATTATAATTTTTTATAGGCTTTTTTAGCTATCACCTCAATAGATTTCATTTGGATTTGTAATTACCAGTTTGGCACCAGAGGCAGGAAGCAATCCCCAGCATTGTTTGCACCTAGTTTCACACGGGTTGGATTGTGTCTATATATATTGGATTTCCTGGCGATATTCCAATTTCTATTGCCAATATACTCAATAATAAAATAAATCTGCATTATTTTGGTTGATGTTTAAATATTTAAATTATAAATATGATCAAATCGATGTAGTTATTTATCGTGGACATTTATTATTATTATCATGGTTTTACTCTGATAAATGATAAATCATAATATATCATAATAACAATTTAAAATAAATTGAAATTTTCGTAATAATTAGAGAGAAATTATTTTTAATTAAGTGTTTTTTATTTGTTGGTAAAAATGAGAATTTAAAAAATGACCAAATTATATTAGATCCTAATTTAATATGAAAGATATTAGTTTGCCGGTGGTAATAGATTCAAATTTACAAACAACCCCTCTAACATATAATTAAAAATATTCCATTCCATCGGATTTAATAGATAACACCATCTTATGATTTTCTTGTATATTAGATCCATTAGGTAGAAAAATCTCGATATCAAGTGAAAGTAAAATATTTTGTATGTTCTTGTGCATATCATGTGAAAATCATTTACATATATTATATGATTAAATAACAATCTAAATATAATTAAAATTAAAAATAAGATTCAAATTTAATTAAAAGAAAAAAAGACTAGACTTATTGGATGAAAAATACTTGGTAGGTTTCACATTACGATATAAAAATAAAACGATTTACTTTCTGTTGCTCCTGAAGATGGGTTAGCCACCCGAAATATATTGTATATATATCGAGATTAAAGTCTCTCCAAAAATAAATTCGTTTTATTTTTATATCTTAATGTGAAATCTACCAAGTATTTTTTATCCAATAATTTTAAAAAATGTTTCACCAAATTCCTTAAAAACTATAGAAGACTAGACATTTAATAGTCCAAGAGCTGGTGATACATTTTGAGTATTTGACCCAACTAGAAATAATGCGTAATAGTACCGTCTATGATAGTGACAGGGAATGGCCAGTCTGGTTGGTCTAAGCAGGTGGACCAGGTACTGCGCATGGTGTGAGTGCGGTAAAAAATACATGTGTTAAAAAATATTTTTGACCCACAATGAAATTATAAAAATTATAATTTATAGTCAATTATAAACATAATATATTCACCCCAGACCATTTGCATTTGGCAAGCGTATTAGTACTCAGGTTCGACTCCTGAAGGGACGTGACCCTCTGATATGCAATATAAAATTATTCTATTAAAATCTCAGATTTGGACCTTAAATATAAATTCTTATCTTGATAAAAACATTTTATTCAATGTTTATAATTGACTATAATTTTTATAATTTCATTGTGGGTCAAAAATATTTTTTAACACATATGTATTTTTTACCGCATTCACACCATGCGCAGTACCTGGTCCACCTGCTTAGATCAGCCAGACTGGCCATTCCTTGTACAACTATCATAGACGGTACTATTACGCATTATTTCTAGTTGGGTCAAATCCGTACTCAAAATGTGTCACCAGCTCTTGGACTATAAATATGTTAATTAATATTACTTTTATTTAATCTCTTTGTTTTGTTGATAGTTTGAAATTCTTTGTTTTTTCCTTGTTTTGTTAATTTTTGATTTTGTTTTAACAATTTTTCATTAAGTAAACGTATATCTAATTAATTTCACTTTATGTGTTCATTATTTTAATCAATGAAGCTTTTAATAAAAATGCTTCGGCTTTAAAAAAATTAAACTAAAACTCGTGATCGAAAAAATGGCCAATAAATTGGTGCTCTCAGGTCTTCGTTCTTTATGGATCCCAATAACTGATACTCCTTACTCTTATTTCCTTTATGTCTTCTAATCTTTCTCTACTTTTTTTTCTCTTCTTCACCTTCAAAATTTGTGTATCTGTGAAATCTTTTTGCCAACACTGTAAAATATTATTGCTAAATTATGTATAAACACTAGGTGGGACCTAAGATCCTATGTTTGTATACTTTGTGAAATAAAAAAAAAAAAAAATTGGAAGCAGTGGCGTAGCCAAAAAAATTTCATGGGGGGGGGGGGTTCAATCCACAAAACAAAATATTTAGTGTTAATTTTTTTTATTAAAACAAATAGTCCATTTAAATTGTGTTTTTACCCTGAAAGTTTTGGTGTAGTAGTAATTTCATCGACCATTTATCTTTTTGGATGTGCTGAACTAGTCCTGCAATGAGGAAGAATACTGAGTATTAACTTGTAAACTCCTGATGATGGACTAATAATCCGAAATATATTAAGTTTGTATAAACCTCTTTGAGTTTTATTTCATTCACTGTGAAACTACACACCCTTTACTCTATTAATTGATATCTAGCATTTTCCATGACAGGATATGAACCTAATCCTCAACAGTGTCATGGCAAATGCTGAATATCTATAAATGTAATAGTTTTATTTAAAAAGTGGTCCAAGTAAACGTTCAAGTCAACAAAATTTCCTACAGAATGAGACAGAAATCAATTTTTAAGATTAGTGGTTTTCATTTTATGAAGGAAAAACTGCAATTTTTGCAAAAATTGTAGTTTTTTAAAACTTCAACCTCATTGCTATACGGGTTACCATTATTCAATTAAGATGAAACTTTCTTTGAATTGTAGAAAATTTAATTTAGTTTAAAAATATATAGAGTGGTCTTTGTCGCTAACGTGCTCTATCATGGTCAAAATGGGAAAAAGTTCGAGTTTTTGGGATTTGCGGAAAAAGAAAAATTATTTTATTCAAAAAACAGAAGACTCTCTCATTTTATTTTATTTTTAACCTAAAATAAAAACAATTCTGTTACCATCGACAGTGAAATCTTTTATTCAACTAATAAGAAAAAGAAAAAATACGCCAATTTTCAACTAGTGCTTGAGCCAGAATGGTTTTTTGGAAAAATTCTAAATAATGAAATTTCTAGGAAATTTTATGAACTTTCATTTTGAATTGAAAGGCTATTTAGGAAAAGTTGATAGTTTTTGAGTTATAAGCAAAAAACCGTCAAAAATGAGATTTTTTTACCTATTTTTGCATTTTTGACAATTTTCCATCAGGAAATTTTGTTAGCAAATCTCAGTTTCGGATTTAGCACACCAAAAAAGATATAGGATCATAAAATCAAAACTATCCCAAAAATTTCCCACCCGCCCGGGGCGCTTTAGAAAACAATTTCCCTGGACTTCAAGAAATTAAAAAAATAACATATGAAATATATTTAATTACGGTTAGTTTGCCATAAGAAACTGTTTGTCGTTGTCGTTGCTCATCCCATGAGCCCTGCTCTTGGTGGGGGGTTCTGACCCCCCCCCCATGGCTACGCCTCTGATTCGAAGAATTAAAAAATTGAATTGTTAGCATTAAAATAGTGAGGTAAATCATAACTACACTATTAATACACACCGCGGACTTAGTTGGGCCTTTAAAATTTAAATAATTATTTTAAAACCCACTCTGGAGTGCAGGTGGCGTAGCCCCCTGGGCAGGAAAATGCCTGTCCAATGCGGGCTTCGCAGCTCATTATTTATATTTTATTGGAAATTAATTTCAAACACATAAATATATATATTTTTCGAAATCCTTTTCCCCACTCATGGAATGGATGTGATCTATTGCAGCTCTTCCGAAAGAAGACCCGACCATCGAGGGCATCCTCTCCTCGTATTCCGTAGGCGACTACGTGACCGGAAACTGCACTTCTGCGCCCTCTTATCCGGGCTCGAAACTCGCTTGGCACATCAACGGCCAACCGGTATGTCCACCCTTCTTTCTCTCTTCTTATTTTTAGCGTCATCGTTATTTCTGACCCCGAGAACCCATATATGACAAAGTAACGTCTCATTTTGGAAATGATCCATCATTTTCTATCTACTCGTATATCTCGCCGCCCCGAATGGATGGGGGCCGCTTCTCTCGTCTAAGGACAGGGGATTCTGGCAAAGATGATACTGGCGTTTTTTTATGTAGTTTTAAAAAGAGGAGATAGAGACATAATATTCCGAAAAGCTTTTTGAAATTTTAGAAGATAAATTTAGTTAACTTGTTTACTTGAAAAATAGTAAAAAAAAAAACATCTGATATGTATATAAATATAAATATACAGAGTAAATAAAAGAAAGAGATCCTTGTTTATATAAATAAATCATAATATAAACTGTATATAAAACTAAGCGTACACGAGGCAAGTATATCGAACTATCAACAACACAAGGCTGTGTATTTTGCTCATGTATGTAAACTAGAAATCCTACGGTCGGTGATCTAACAATTGGCACCCATCATTGGCGTAGTTAGGGAATTTTCCTAAGGGGGGCAGCCGCAGTGGCGTGGTTTACTTGGACCACTTTTTTAATAAAACTCTTAGATTTATAGATATCCAGCATTTTCCATGACGCATGAGGATTCTGATCATACCCTGTCCAGAAAATGTAGGATATCTATAAATAAAAGAGTTTTGACAAAAAAGAGGTCCAAGTAAACGTTCCAGTCAACAAAATTTTCTAGAGAATGAGATAGAAATCAAGTTTCTCGGAAGACTGGTTTTCCTTTTAAGAAGGAAAAACTGAGTTATTTGCAAAAAATTGCATTTTTTTCAAAATTTCAACCTCATTGCGGCACGGGTTACCATTTTCAAATTAATATGAAACTTTGTTTAAATTGTAGCAAATTTAATCTAGTTTAAAAATGTATAGAGGCTTCTTTGTTGAAAACGTGATCCTTCATAGTCATATGGGAAAAAATGTGCGAGTTTTAGGGATATTCAAAAGTGATCCTGGGGGCTGTTTTTTGGATCCCCATTAAAAATTGAACTACTAAACCAATTTTGCATTAGATTTGGCATACCCAAACCATACTAAACGACCCTAAAAAATCTTTTCCCGCAATTAATATAACCTTGAAACCCCTCTATTTACTGGGCTATTTGGGAAGTTACTTTTTTTTGAGATCTACATTTTTCAATCTGTATTGATTTTTTAAGAATAAAATTAATCTCAAAGCATAAATACTTATTGAGACATTGACTCGAATTTTCTAGGGGGTGGGGGGGCAGGGAGATTTCTAGGGGGTAGTGCCCCGCTTAACTACGCGCATGGCACCCATAGTTTGAAATTTGACTAAACACACGAGATTTGACTACTAGTGATTTCGAAATAATAATAATATGTATAAAAAATAGGAAGTAAAATGTAATTTGTATATAATTCTTACACTAGGTACTTATAATTATATTATTTGGGGCATTAATGAAGGATAAAATTGAAAAAACAAAACTTTCTCTTCTTCAAGACTTTGAAGGGGAAAAAATTTATTAAAAGAAATTAACATATAGTGAATGTAGTTTTTCTGATTTCGGCCTTAAAGTATAGATTAATAAAGTAAAGGGTGTGTAGTTTCACAGTGATATCATGTTTCACCTAAAACTTACACCACTTTCTCTAAGTAAAAAAAAAAAAAAAACTTAAAGTATAGAGTAAAAAGTTGATTTGAACCATTTATTTTGTTTTTTAGGTGGAAAGTTACCTCCTGCAATATTACTCTCCTATGGAAGAGAATTTGGAGAGATATCAGTTGATCACAAATCGGCTTGGAATTCGATTTCAAGCTAGTCGCGATTACTTTACGTCATCATCTACACCCGGAGTAGTCCAGATAGAATGCATGGCTCATATGGGAGGGCATATCTGGAGGAGACAGGTCTCTCCTTCTCTCGCTAAACTCACCAATCAGAGGCTAGCGCAGCCACAAAACACAGGTGGGTTTGCAATCATTATTATTAAATTTCTGAAATTATTGTATATCATTGAAAATGAGAGTTTTAGAGTAATGGCATTGATCAACAATTTGTTATTAAATAAATTTATAGTTTTCTCATTAATATATCAAAGAATAATTAACAAATTAACGAGAATTGTTTTTGATCGCGCTTTTTAAACAAGATATATATATCGCGAGACTACTGCTGGTTGAGGCTATTGGAGTCTGCTGAGTCTTAAGTCTGGACCAAGAGAGAATGAAAAATATAAAAATTCGAATCTATTTTTGAATTTATTTATTAGCTTCGTTATCTGTGATATTATTTTATTATTGCTGTTGTTGAATTAATTGTTGTTGATTGTTTGATTATTATTGTTTAGCGATTGCACATAATTAGACTCATGGTATACTGGCTACAATGGAATTCATTCCGAGGCCATTAAGAGGAGAGAAAATAAATTTATATATACGAAAACTAAATATTTACGACCCGTAATAAAATTCACTTTGTTCAAGTTAAAGAAATTTAGCTTTTAAAAAAAATACATATGTAGTTTTTGGTGGTTTCTTTGAAGCCTGAATTGGCGCTAAGAAAATAATTAAAAATTCTCTAAATCAAAGCCTGAAGAATGCAATTGGAGAGTCTGTGGACAGTTCAGGTTGTCTAAATACAGGCGTTGCCATAAAGTGCTGCCCTCTTCTGGGATTTTATATTGTTATGTTGGGTTAAAGTTACGACACAACATTGTGTTTAGGTAGCAAGCTTGCTGCTATGACAACAGATTTTCAATATCCAAGTGCTACTGACCCTATGAGAAATAATAGATAAATTAATTCTCATTAGAACTGAAGATGGTATTATATAATTATAACCGAAACTGTTTTCTACAATTCCAAATATTCTCATTAGAACTGAATATGTTATTAAATAATTAAAATCGAAGCTCTTTTCTACAATTGAGAGTTTTTATTCAACAGAGGCTTCCTTTACTGGCTGAATTCCTATCTTTTATAATTTATAAAATATTTCAAATTAAAAGACTGATGATGAAGGACAAGCCTTCGAAATTATAGTCTCAAACAAATAAATTATATATATATAAATATAGGTACCTACATATTTATATTTGATATTTATATATGTGTGTATGTTTATTTGCATCAAGCAGAGGACAACCTCTTTGTTTCTCTTTATAATATAACTATTATTTTTTTAAGACATTTTCAAAAAACACAATTGAATTCAGTTTGAATAGTTTTAACGAACTGTAACTCACCTTGAGTACCTAATTATATCTCTCCATTGCGGAACAGCTCGACGTCATCTCTCTGTTCTCGTAGAAGGAGGGCTCTGTATCTATAAACATCTAGAGCACGGATTAGCATACCCGAGGTTGGCATGGCGTTACCCTCCCACCCTCCTAAATCTAATGCTAATTCTAATCCACTAATTTTCAGTGTATAATAATATCTTAAAAAATAATTCATGCAAATAATAATTGTAGTGGATCCCTCGGAGGGAGAGGCGATGGACTTGAAAGAAAAGGCCCTAACGAGAATACAATATTCGACAAACTTTGACCCAAAGAATACTACCAATTCTAAACACAGTGTCTTACTTTGTGAAGAGATATCCGCCCTCTGAAGATCCTCCTTTGATCCTTGGACCACTTTTGGTCAATCCAAAAAGTGATGAAGGGGATGCTGAAAATCCCTCATCTAATGTTCTATATGAATTGAATTTTTTCGAAAAAATATATCGAATTATATGCAAAAATTTGAGAAAATTGGATTAAAATAAAATTTGTAATCTTTCAAAAATAATTATGTATATTGAAAAGAAAAATTAATTGAATTTTAATATGAATTTCAAATGATAATGAATTTAGAATTTAAATTTAATCAAATAGGTAAGGTATTGGTAAATGGTAAGTAGGGTGTTGCCCCCGTGTGGTAGAAATTGAAACTAAGGCAATTGGGTCACTGTCATGAATGTCATATGCTTAATCAAAGAATAAATGAACATTGGTTTTTGTTTATATTAAACACTAATCAATCAGCTGTCAGAAGAGCCAATTCAGCTAGTTCAAGCTTTACCTACTAGTTGGCGTATCTCCAACTTCCAGTTACCAATACCTATTTTATTTCTTTAATCTATAATTTAAAACTTTTGGGGAATGCTGAAAGAGAAAACATCCTAATATAAAAATCCCTAATTTATTTTAAGAGTAATTGATCCCTAGATATTAAATTAAATGCCATACTAGTGAAAAATAGATTTAGTACTTATATTGAATGCGTAGCTATGTTGTGCAGATTAAAGTGATGAGTAGAATGAAGTCAATATGAGAAGAAGAAGACACGACAAAGGGTTGGACGAAACACCATAGAAAATGAAACAGAAAAAAATAACTAAATTAAAAATTTGAATTCTACATACAATGCCTAAACTAGATGAATATTAAATAAATAAAAAAAGATCGCCAAATATGGGCCATTCATACCTAAAATAGGCTCGCAACCAGGGGGTTATTGCTTAGCGTGATGATATGTGACAAGGGGGAGGGGGCAGGGGGGCTAAGGAAACGTGACATTCGAACTTAATCAATTTTATTTTAATTTTTTTCTCAACTTTTCAGCAATATATACATATTATTATAGGTAGAGGGTCTAGCTTTTGTGACGTTATATTTGTCAGGGGGTTCCAGAAAATGTGACGCAGCGTGACGAAGGGGGGTCCAAAAAGACGAAAATTTGCGTGACGTATTTTATGAATGGTCCCTTTCTAATATAAAAATATTTTTTTTCTTAAATAATTAGAAAAAAATTTATTTTTAATTTCACCCTTAGAATAAATTACTGACTAATTTGTATCAATATAATTATTATGACCAGAATGAAAAATAGAAGATAGATCACTTACCGTTGTAGAGACGGGAAGAACTACTCAAAGTATTCAATTCAACTAGTGCCAAGTTCGTTTCATCTGAAAAATGAAAAAAATTAACTTCAGTAATAAGATATATCAATTGTAAGAGCAAAATCAAAAATATTTTGTTTTAATTACTTAAAATTAATAAATCTAACTTAAATTTATAGAAAGAATGAACATTTAGATTAGAAAATTAGAGAAAAAAGCGAATTTTTTTATAACTGAGTACGCTGTTTGCAATTTCAATGAACAAATAATTTTCAGTGATAAATATATCTAAATCTGATATATTGATTTCGATTGAATATTTTCTTCCCGAGAGTCAAAAGGCCGTTTCTAGAATAATAGAAATTAATATCTACTAGTAGTCTGAAACAGGCCTGGACTTGTATTTGCTTACGCAACGAACACAACATTACACATACCTGGATAATTAATTAATAATAAACTTAAATATAAAATAAATTGTTCATTTATGCCTATATTATAACAATGCCTTAAAATTACAATTAAATAATTCAAAATATTATCATTTTTGAATTTTTGAATCATAAGTTTTAAAACTAGAAAGCTCAAAATCTAATCAGTTCTCTGCATTGAAAATATAAACACTTTAGGATACGAACGAACATTCTCAGACTTTTCGTTTTTAAGTTATTGTGGATGAATCTGAATCCTCCATACACACAAAAAATGGTTGAAAATAATTTCTCTTCACTTTCCAAACGTTTTCAAACAAAATGATGGAAAATAATTGAGTGAATTCATACTAAGCTCGCTCGGCAGGCAGGTTAATTAGCGAGTAAAAACCGAACTTGGATTAAATATAAATTTTTGTCAAAATAAAATAAAATAAATTGCAACGGATCGTTGCTAAACTTTATGCAAATTCATTTGAAATATTAATATGTTTATTCCTTTATATAAATCAGATATCACTTGCAATTTGCAGTTCATGTTGACTTTAATACAAAAATAATGATCGATTCTCATTTAACAGTCGAGGAATAACAATTCTACATTGGATTTTTGACATTTTGGTTATTATTGGTAATCATTGCTTAAGACATGGAGGAATCGACTTAAAATCAAAAATAGCGATTGATTCTCATCTAATACTTGAGAAATAATAATTCTACCTTAGATTTTTGACCCTTCGATTATTATTGGTAACCATTGCTGAAGACATGGAGGAAATCGACTTAAAATCAAAAATAACGGTCGATTCTTATCTAATACTAGAGGAATAACCTTATTGCATTCCATTTTTGATGTTTTGACTATTAATGGCAACCTCTACTGAAAACGTGGAAGAATCGACTTAAAATCAAAAAGACTAAATTCTTTTATGGCAAACAACTCAAACTTGAGTAGTATTAGATAAGAATCGATCGTTATTTTTGATTTTAAGCCGATTCCTCCATGTCTTCAGCAATGGTTACCAATAATAATCGAAGCGCCAAAAATCTAATGTAAAATTGTTATTCCTCGAGTAATAGATGAGAATCGATGGCTATTTTTGATTTTAAAGTCGATTCCTCTATGTCTTCAGCAATGGTTACCAATAAAAACCGAAACGTCAAAAATCCAATATAAAATGGTTATTCCTCAAGTACTAGATGAGAATCAATCGCTATTTTTGGTCGATTCCTCTATAAAGGTAACGGATAAGAAAAGAACGCAGTTGCTATGGTTACTTATAAACTTTCCTCCCAAATTTTTAGCATTTCACAGAGAAAAGCCTATCCACTCTTACTTAGTTAGGTTAAATGAGTCCTATATTACCATAAACAGATCAAATGAATAAATTTTAAAGAATTCAAAAATCTTACTTTAGAGTAAAGTACCTTAAAATATAATTTTACTAAAAACTTTATTTAACCTTTTTTGTCGGTCCCGAGGTACTTAATTAGGATATTAAATTTCATCAAAATTGGTTAAGTCATTTTAAAGATATTTAGAAAAAACTAAAAAAGTATTGAAATAAATAATGTTGTATAATACTAATGTTTGTGGGCCGATATGTACCAAAAACTAATCAGCGCTTCATTTTATTAAAATGAATGTAGGTTTTCAATTTCATTTCAATCGGTGCAAAGGTGTGGAAAAAATCGTGGACGAAAAAAACGATAACATACATCCATCCATCCATCCGCACGCACTTCCAAAAAAATGGCACTTTTTGGCCTCTCGACGAGATTCCAGGTAACTTTTGGCAAAACCGTCCCATGCTAAAATTCAATCTCATTGAATACTTCAATTTGTGACCTTAACTGAGTCCATGGGTTCCATAGTCTTTACCTGAGGACCCGTTGAAGTCGCGCTTGCCGCGCGACCGATTGCAATACTTTCTCCCATGCTATCGGCTTGAGATTTATGATTTTTTGTAAAAGTAGTTATATCCGATTAGACAAGAAGGAAATATTGATAATTTAGTGTTAATTAAATTGTAGTATTTACCTGAATTAGTCAGATGAGTTGAAATGTTAATTGAATGGACTTGGGCGGTTGGGAAGGGGACAGTGTACTGGCGGAGAACGGAGAGAGCGAAAGGCTGCCCGAAGGAGGGGAGAGAAAATAACAGGACTTTTAATCTAAGAAAAATTAGCTCTATGGGGGGGGGAGGAGAGAGATATTGACCACACTTAATTACAATTATTTACGGAAATATTAATTAATACATAAACCTTATATATGTCAGTGTACTATATTTAATGTACTATTTTTTTGTAAACTTTTAATGAAAATCTATATTTATTCTTATTGTAATCGGCTTGCGTGACAATGCCGACGTCATTTTTTTATTTGTAAAACCCTACTAATAGTTCTTGACAAATAAAAGTTATTAAAATTAGGATTATTAAATGATTATTTTAAAATTCACTACGGAGCTCAGGAAGCGGGCGGTCTTCGCAGCTGGTTAATAAATAAATAATTTATAAAGTATTCAAAATTTCAATAACAATATGATCTTCAAAAAAAAAAAAAATAATAATAATAGGAAATAATTTCTAAAAATTTGAAAACATACTTTTATTATGTGCCTAAGCTTATTTTTAGATGAAGTAAGTCCGATTATTTCTATTAGTAGAATAAATTATTACTATTTAAGTCTGAATTCTATTTTTTTTTGTCTGTACGGGCGAGCCTAGTATTAAATTCAAGAAAAATGTTCAATTTTACTTTAGCATAAACTTCGTTAAACAGATCAACGACTTCTGAATCCCTTAATTTATCATCAGGTATAGTCTTCTTCATCCATTAATTATACCAAACGTCCTAGTCGTTTTCTAGAGCTTGTGAAGTCATTTCACGAGAACGTACGAAATCATTTGACTTTAGTCTAGGTCTCTAGGTTTTCCCAAATTACGATCACGTGACTGGAGGCAAGTTATGCCTTACTTAAAATTAAACATATCTAATTGATATAATACTTTGCTTTTTTCATCGTAAAATGTCGAGACAATTACAAAGCTTCTAGTGTTAGTTAAATTTTCATCTTTTTCTAAATCATAAATTTTTTAAACAATTCTGCCTTCTTATGCAAGTCTGTAATACTGTTTTTGGTCATTGTACAAGGGATGAAGCTTAGTTAAAGCAAAAGCTGAACTATTTTCTGAGGAATATCGAATATTTAACGATGCGAATAGATGTAGGTATGCTATTATTAGTGAACGCCTCGTGAAAATGAACAAAATAGAAATTATTATCTTCGAAGTCGCATTCTTCTTTGCAGAAGTTACGTGACCCTATTGACTCCACACGCCCACAGATTTTATTTTGCGGATCACTGCTCTCCATTTGGAACGATTGCGGGCCACCGTCGAAGCACCCTGGAAGCTCGCGCCGGTCCCCTCCCTTATTTGATCGGTCCATCTGGCCGGAGATCTGCCCCTTCTCCGTGAACCCTCAACTCTTCCCTGGATCACGATCCGCTCCAACCCATCACTGGCACGAGTAAGATGGCCAAAGTATCTAATGACTCTTGTGAGCACAATACTTGACAGACGCTGGTCAGCCCTCACTTGCTTAAGAATCGAAACGTTTGTTCGCCGCGCTGTCCAGGGAATACGTAACATTCGCCTCCAGCACCATAGCTCGAAGGCATCAATTTTTCTGCGGTTGACCTTCTTCACTGTCCATGTTTCTGACGCATACAACATGACAGGAAAGACCAGTGATTTAACTATTAGTTTTTTAGTGTTGATAGTTAGGCTGTTATCCTGCCAAATTTTTTTAGTTTCGTCATCACAGATCTCCCCATCTGAACACGCCTGTTGATTTCATCGTCACATCCGCCCTTGTTGGTTATCATGGACCCAAGATATATGAAGTGATCGACCACATCGTAACCATCGATTCTTCTAATGTTGGACATGTTGTTATTCGCTCGGTCGATAATCATGATCTTAGTTTTGGTATGATTTATCTCCAGCCCATACTCTCTGCTTACTTTTTCAAGTCTCCCAAGGAGCTGGACTAATTCTTCTTCCGAGTTTGCAAGCAGGGCTGTATCATCTGCATATCTCAAGTTAGTCAACTTCACACCCCCCACAGAGACGCCACCATTCCATCCCTCCAAGACCATCCGCATGACATATTCTCCATATATGTTGAAGAGAGTAGGCGACAAAATACACCCCTGACGCACCCCTCTGCCTATGCTAAACTCATCTGACAAACTGTCTTCGATCCGGACCACACCAGAGTTGTTGTCGTATAGACTCTTTATTAATAAAATCAGATGTTCTGGGACCCCCAGAAATTATTATATAGTTTAATAATAAAAATTATATTAAAAAAGCGACACTATGAAATGTTTGTACATCTTCTATTTTTTACTTCACAACATTATGTACTTTATTTTTACTTCTAGGGAGGGGGTTCCCCTCTGGGCCTATCTAAATACGTCCTTGATTAATGCTTGTTTGAAATAAATAATAAACTTTTCCTTGAAAAGAAATGAATTCAAAGTTTCGAAACACGGACATTTTAAATAAGAAAAAACAAAACGTTCAAAATCAGAATTTTCTTTACTTTTAACCCATAAAAAGCGAATAAATTAATGGAATAACATTTGAATTGTTTGTTATCTAACACAACAATCAAATTGTTACGAACCGGTATTATTTCCCAATTAATTGATTCATAATTAGAGTTTTTTTAATTATTTATATTATTATTAAAAAGAAAAAATTATTTATTGATTATTTTATAATTAAAAAAATACAAATTAAAAAAAAAACAATCTTAAAAATGATTATTTTAAATCCAAAGGTTTCGGGAGAATTTCTCCCTTTATCAATGGAATTTCAATTTGAAAAACGAAAAAAAGTTGCTTTTACAAGATTTTAATTTTTTTTTATATATAGATATTATTATTTATTATTATTTTGTCTTTTCTGTTGAAGTAATTATTTCAAAGTTTTTCATTGGATGGGTCTAATTTAGTTAATTTACCAAATCCAATTATATTGTTGTTGTTTTTTCGTTTTTGTTTGTTTTTGTTGTTGTTTCGTGATTTATGACGCTAATAGATAAAGAGCTATAGGGAGAAAATAAATTTCAGCCATGGGTATGTTTTTCCTCCATAGATTCTCTCTCTCCTTGATTCTTTTCCTTTATCCTTCTTGATTTTCCTCTGGCTTTTTTCAGCTACTTTTCACCTTTTGATCTCATCAAAAGAAATTGTTATTTATTCCAAATTATTCATTGGAGAGATAAATAATTATTAGTTACAAAATCTATTTAATAATAATTCTATCAAGATAATACGAGGATAAGTAAAAAATTACTTACACTTTTCGTTCTCCAATTTTATTAAACTAAGATAGGTGTACAACAGATACATTATTTTTCGATATAGTCTCCACATTTAGCAATGCACTTGGTCCAGCGAGCCACAAACTTCCGGATGCCTTCCTGGTAGAAGGCTTTCGGTTGGTCATGAAGCCACTTTTGAACCGAATCCCGAACGTCCATGTCTGAGGCAAATCGACGACCTCTCAAAGCTTCCTTAAGCGGTCCAAAGAGATGAAAGCTTGAGGGAGCGAGATCTGGGCTTAAAGGAGGGTGTTCCAGGGTCTCAAAGCCCAACCCTGTTTATTGTTTCTATGGTGTGATGGGCCGTGTGCGGCCGGGCGTTGTCTTGCAACAACAAAACTTTCTTTGAGAGTAGACCACGGCATTTGTTTCGAATCGTTGGCTTCAGCTTATTGGACAACAAATCATTGTACCTCGCACTATTTACGATAGTCCCCCTGTCCAAGTAGTCGTCCAGTATAGGGCCTTTTTCGTCCCAAAAGGGTTAGCATCACCTTCCCAGTCGATGGTGAGGTCTTGAATTTTTTCGTTTTAGGGGATCCTGGGTGTTTCAACTCCATACTCTGGCGTTTCGATTCGGGCTCATAGTGATGAACCCACGTTTCATCAACGGTCACTATTCTGCTTAAAAATGCGTTGCCTTCCCCGATGAAGCGATCCAATAAACGTTGCTCCTCTTTGGTGCAATCTGATAGCGGAGCTGACATGCTTATGCTGTTGTAGCTAGACGACAACTGACGCGATCGTGATTAAATTCAGCACACGTGACCACAGACGCGCCAACTCAACGCATGCGCACGCGGCCGCCTCCTATCTTAGTTTAATAAAGTTGTAGAACGAAAAGTGTAGGTAATTTTTGACTTATCCTCGTATTAACTAATTAATTGATTCTAATTAGGTTGCCATGTCAACAACAATGTAATTATTATTATTGATATAGAAAATAAACAAAAATGTTCTTTGTTCTAACTAACATTGAGTGTTATAAGTTATAATATACATATATATTTATTAAAAAATACAAAACTTTAAAATACAATCAAGAACTCGTTTATTCGAAACCAAACATTTATCTTTTTGTTTTGCAAATTCTATTATTGAAAAAGGGAGAAATTTTCCCGAAACGTTTGGTTTCGAATAAACGTGTACTTTTTGTTTTTTAAAGATTTGTATTTTTTAATATTTGAAATAGAATTAATAAATAATATTTTCCTTGACATATATATTTATTTATACATTAATAATTGTAATTGTGTTTATTTGACACAAAAAGGGGTAATAAATATTAGCAATATATATTAAAAATTAGTGTGACGATTAAAATTATTTTACTAATCCTTGGCTCCAATAATGTCACCGTACAAGTGAAATATATATAATATAATATATTTCCCATATAATAATACAGCTTAAACAAAATTTATTTTTTCCTCAAAATTTTTATTAAATGAGCTCAGCGAATTTAAATAATATCTGCATTTTTTCGAGAACCATTAAAATTACGCCACAGACCCCAAACTTAGCTTTACAAATCAAGCCAAATTACCTAGAATGTAAACTTAACATTTAAGCTCAACTTCTGAAGAGAGAATCCCTCTTGATATGAAATAAAACATCTAATTCCGATCTTGGATATACTTAGCTTCTAGTCACATTAGATTAAAAAAAATAATAATAATTTTTAAAAATTTCAAAAACCTACTTGCTATTAATCTTAGAATATTAACTTCTATTTTAAATAAAAAATATTTTTTGATGGTGTCTTTGGCACTAAGAAAATAAATAAAAATTGTCTAAATCAAAGCCTAAAGAACACAATCTCCATTGTGGACAGTTCAGGTTGTCTAAATACAGGCGTTGCCATAAAGTGCTGCCCTCTTCGGAGATTTGGTGTTCTTATGTTGGGTTAAAGCTACGAAGTTACAATAAATAACACCTAAAGTGTTTTTATTTTATTCTTGAGAGTTCGCCGTTACACAAAATACTATAATTCCTTTATTTTTCCCCGATCACCGAGGGAGAAAAGGTTGGGAACCACTGTACTAGAGGATTGTGGATTGTAGGTTGATTAGCCAGAAGCCCTTGGACGTCCGGGGGTACGTCATCAGACACGTACACCCACTATGATAGACCATTTTGCGAAACTCATTTTTTCGGACTCATGGGCCCTTAAAACATGTATTTCCGTTTAAAACGCGAAGAATTTTTGGTCATTCGCAATATTTCTCCTTATTATCTATTCCATTTTTGTCTCAGGGGTAGTTAACACTTTTTAAGGTCTATACATAACATTTTTTTCAAGAAGTTTACGAAAATAAAGCCCATTGTGATAAAACTCATTTGCAAAGCTTAAAACAGGTCACAAAATCCTTCAATTTGGGGCTTGTTTCGACATTCATATAAATTATTTATATATATATATATAAAGTAATTAAAAATATAAATACCTATACTTAATACATATTAAAATGTTGTTAGAGTTCGTGGCTGTGATGAAACTGTATTAGATGAAGGAGGAGTTATCAGCCAAAGTTGGATGCGCTGGGTTCAATAAATCACCCAGAATAAAACGTTTCGGGCTGAATTTATTTGGCCATCTACAGTTAATTAGGAGTTATACACAAAATGCACAAAACTTAATATTAAAATATTCTCTTATAAGGTAGTTGTTTCGCGAGAATACTAGCCAAAAGTTAATGCTAGAGTATATAGAACAGACAATAAGGATTCATAATTATAAGCCCAAAACTTGTTGCTGTTTATGTACCACTTCTAGACAATACCTTGCTCGTTTGACAAATCTGGAAACACTTTCCGAGCTTGTATATATTTTATCATAGAAATTTCAGATAAAGTACATTATAAAGGGAGATTTATAAAAAAAAGTTCTTAATAAGCGATTGAGAGCTGTTGCGATAATGGCTGAAGCGAAAAAAAGTCAAAAAAGTACTAAAGTTAATCCACTTTTTAGGCTAAATATATGCGTTGTTACCAGTTTGTTTTTATTGTAAATTTTTCATTATATATTCATTATTATCTCAGAAACTGTGTTGTAATTATGAATTAAAATTTTCTTAAAAAATGTATTAGTTATTGTTTAATGTTGGTTTAGTGTTTTATTACAATGGTAAGAAGAGTTTCTTAATTATAAATAATAAATATATGTAAACTTTCCGATATCCCGTATAGTGGAATGTATGAGTCTGAAAAACTCTATCTTTGGAATTTAATATCTTCGGAAATATATTGTTTATAAATTTCGTTTTACCACCAATCGATGCACAAATATTTAAATAATAATCTGTCTAAATATCGAAAAAATCCTAAGAAAACCCATATGGTGAAATAACTACCTTAAATAATGTAAAATTAATATATTTCGAAGACTAGTTATTAGCCATATTTATTTTTCTACTTTAGATAGTGCTTGTATCTCTCTCATCGATTTTCCTAAGAAAATATTCATATCAGGTATACGTTTGACTGTTACTACTGTATGCATAAAAACGGTTTGGTTATGATATCGTTATAATATTAATGTTATAAAAACATCCGCATATTATAAACACTTGGCGCCTTGTCATAATAGCGATTTCGTCGCAGGAAATTATAATCTATTTTGATGAAGAAGCTACCTACATAGTTTTTACATATTATGTTATTGAAATAAGCCCTTTCATGGCAAAAAAAACATCAATACATATTACATTTTAAAAAGTGGATTAATTAAATTCATTCAATCATAAATTGGTAAAAAACAATTCAATTTTTTAATAAAATCAATTTAGTACTACTTGTCAATAATTAAAAGTGAAAAAGTAATGAAATTTTAATTGTATTTTCACAAAAACATATTATGTGTTCAAAAAATCATGAAAATCATATTAATTTAGTTTATATTTAATGCGAATGAATGTATAAAGATGTAGCATCTATAGGTCTTGATAGGGCATCGCATTACCCAAGATTGAAGATGATTAAGAGAAACGATGGAATAGGGACCGTGCGTCATGACTTTAGAGCCAACTCGCGACTAAAATGTAAGCTTTGGAGGATGATTATTAATAAATTTTATCTTCAGTCTTCCTGATGATGGGCTCGGAACCCGAAATATGTATAGAGTAAAATAAAAAATCTCCAAAAATATAATTAAAGAAAATTTTAATTTTTTAAATTTTTATTTCCACTTTGTGAAACAGCACTATAACCTGTTAAAAAACTCCTGTGTTTAATATGTTTCACTATAAACAAATACCGCTTTCCCTAAATGTTATTATTTATTTTGAATATGTATAAGATTAATTTATGTCCGAATTTCACAAAAATATATAAGAAAACACAAATAAAATATAACCTGACGACAAAACATATAGTATACAACAATACAACTATCTATCTATCTATACTTATTATAATTGGCTTACGTAGTTAAAATTTATTGAAATTATGAAATTTAAATTAAAGCCCATTGTGGAGTATATATGGTGTATATATATAAATAATTTAAAATTTTAAAAGCAAGTATTTTTGTATAGCAGTTATTTCAAGACAATTTTTTTCCTTTACCTATCGTTAATTACTCTCAAACGGTGTGTTTCCTGATCCATTAGATGTTGATCTGCTCTAATATACATCTCACAAAGTTATTTATTATCTAATATACTCGTATGATGTTTAGATGTTTGCAAAATTTTAATATATAAGAACCATAAGCAAATTTCATTTCATTATTTTTATTAGAAACATTATCTTAAAATTAAAAATTTAATATTCACTTTTATGTAAATATTTTCTAATAACCTAAAGAATGTTATAACAAATTTAAAAAAAAATTAATAGTGAAAGTTATACCTACCCTAAAAAGTATTGTAATAAAATTCTTAATTGTAAGGGCGATTTGAAAATCAAATTATCTCATTTCGTATTTAGATTATAGAGTAGGTATGGGTACTATTTAATAAAAAAAATTAAACCCTATCATTACCAAGTTCAGTAGGCAGGCGGGCCAAAGTATTGAATTTAAATAAAAATTTTCATTGTATTTGCATATTGTGTTTAAAAATATCCAAGATGCAGAAAAAATCATTTTCAGCATTGTTTTGCTTTATCTAATGCGAAGCAAATAAAGTATTGGAATCAGTCTCGCGGCAATCGCGAATTCAAAGGGTCCTCAGGTATAGACTACCGAACCCATGGTCTCAATTAAAGTCACATTTGTAGTATTAAATCCGGTTGAATTTTAGCATGTGATGGTTTTGCCAAAAATTACATGGGGTCTCGTCCAGAGGCCAAAAAGTTGGATTTTTTCATTTAGTGCGTGGTCATTTAATGAATCTCATAGTTTATATGAATAGTTCTCCTATCTCGCTTCGTTGTCCATATGTCTGTCAGCTTGTGTGTTTATAAATAGATATAAATAGAATTGGTAACAATGAAATTTCAGGGAGTTAATGTAGTTGTGTCACTAAATGCGTTTTCTTAGGATTTTTAAAAATTTATACAGATTATTATTTAGCACTAGAACGCCCGGACTTTCAGAACCCCTAGAACGCCGGATGCCGTCAATTTGACGACTTGCATTTTTCAACACTCAAACTAAATAAAATCATTCTGTTTCCTTTTATTTAATATTTTTTTATTTTTTCTAATAATAAATATAATTCTCATTATCAATTTATATATTAAAAATACATATTAATATATTACATTTTAATAATCATTATGATATAAAATGAAAAATTAACATGTTATATTTATAAAATTAAATTAGGTTGAGTTGGTGGTGTTTCACAAGGAGAACTCCAACCTAATTTAATTTTAACAATGTTTCACTATAAACCAACACCGCGTTCCTAAATTTTATTGCTATATTTATGGAGTATTATCATTAACAAAACCAGTAGTTCTATATTATATGCTATTATTATAAATATATATATTATTATAAATAATATTGAAATAAGAAAACAAATATACGAAAAAAAACTCACGAAATTGAGAGAGAAATTTGTTGTTGATAATTCTAAGGGCGGAACAAAAATGAAATGGCAAGACTAGGGGCTCGACATATATATATATATATATGGATTTCAAAACAGTAGGTTCCCTCGAAATGTTGTAAAAATAATAAAGTGAATCATCAAAAGATAAAAAAATTGACATAAAGAAACATAATTTTTTTATTTTACCCCAAGTTTTTCAAGGAAGATTGTAAATTAAAAAAAAGGCAGAACATAATCCGAGGGTCAAAAAGGATGGAAATGTTCCAAAAAAAGAATGGGAATTATTCGTACTTGAAAAATTAATTTAAAATATAAAAATTGGGGTAAAAAAGTGTTACCGTCAAATTGACGGCTTTTGGGCGTTCTTGGTAAATCCATAATTTTCTCCTAAATAAAAATTCATAGGGTGCTATTTTTTTTTATTAGAAAGCTATTCAAAAATGATTAAAAGTCAGCGAGTTTCAAAGTTCTAACTTAAATAGTAACGAAATGAAAGAGAAATGAAATGTGAAAACCGTCAAATTGACGGCTTCGGGCGTTCTAGTGTTAAATACTTTTGCATCGATAACTTTTAAGGAGTTAGGTGTTGGTTCTAGGCTCAAGTTTTATTATTATACTTTTGCATCGATTGGTGGCAAAACGAAATTTATGAACAATATACACTCGCGAGCAAAGAAACTGAATTCTTTTTTCGGGCTATTAAAAGAAATTGTCTTTATCCAATATTACTTAATAATTTTTTTGCATAGGAAATTTTCTCTGGAGAGAGACGGACTGGTAGAAATTTTAATTGAATGTAATGGAAGGCAGCCCAGAGGTAGTGAGGAAAGAAAAAATTAACACATATCAAATAAGGTGTAATTTATTGGAATCCTTCCTCCTTTTCTTTCAAACCGACGTTTCGGAAGAAGGAGGGAATAATCCTCCGAAACGTCGGTTTGAAAGGAAAAGAGGAAGGATTACAATAGATTACACCTTATTTGATATGTGTTAATTTTTTCTTTCCTCACTACCTCTGGGCTGCCTTCCATTACATTCAATTACTTAATAATAATAAAAATGGCACCGATGAAAAGCCCAAAGGTTGAGCTTTAAGGCAGTATAATTTTCATTAAATTTAGTCCAGTATTTTTCTAAGTATTGTACTTTGAATGGAAAACTAGTAAAAATCAAAAAGATTGAAATTTGGAAATTATTGAAATGAAACATAAAAAAGATATAAAAAATCAATGCAAAAACTTTATTTTATCATTATTCAATATTTGGTTTTGCCTCCTCTGGCTCTTATAACACTCCTGTAGGCGACTATTCATTGATCTTATCATCTTCCTGATCGTCTCTTGAGGAATCCCTTTCCACTCGTCTAACAACGATACCTCAAGTTCACCGACGCTGTTAGGTGCTGGATTTCGGGCTCGCACCCACCGTTTAAGCTCGTCCCATAAATGCTCGATAGAATTTAAGTCGGGACTGAGCGCAGGCCAGTTCATTGTTGATATTTCGACTTCATTCAGAAATATTAATTTTCAAAAAACTAAACACATTTTTAATAGTGTATTTATTAAAGAGAATAAAAAATATATTTTCGTTTGAATATCTCAAAATAAATTTCTTTTTCAAAGGTCGTTTTATAGGGAAATGCATGCAAAGGGGGGACCCTTATCAACTTGATGGAGAGTTTTTAGGAAAAATAAAATTTTAATTTACAAAAAACTACTTATACAATTTTTTGTTGAGCAGTGTATTATCAACATGTATGTGTTTTATTCAAGAATCGTATTTGTTTATTCGTTTAATGAACCTGTGCAGATATTTTGTTCAAATTTATTTTTATATTATATGTTGTCGGAATAAAAGATTTTTTTCTTAATCCAATTGTGTATTTTCAAGCCATTTTTTTGTTCTTTTATTATTTATCTCAATCAATCTTTATTTTAATCTAATTCTAGTTTGTTTTTTCTTTTCGCTAATCAATAAAGGGCTTTCTTTCTTTATACTAAAAATAAAACTCTCATTTGAAGTGATTACAATTTTTCTCTCTCGTCCAGTTATGTTTTTCCTTCCTTTATCTTTTTTTTCTCCATTATACCTAAGGATAACAAGGGTTGATTCGTTTACTTGTTTTTATCCCTTCTCCACACGATATCTAAGCATTTAATGGCCTCCCTTTATCCCCCCTCCCGTTTGTTGGATTTCCGTTTTGTAATTGTAGTTCCGGTGTGTGTTCCAGCGCCCTCCAAGGAATCCGGCCCCGTTTGGCTTCTCTTCTGTTTGACGCTCCTCACTTTGCATAGCTCCGAAATCCAATCCATCAGCATTACAACATGAACAAGAAGAATGGTGGAGAATAAAAAAATTCGAAATGATAACAAGACATAATCAAACCCTTCCATGTGACAAGCTTGCACAGACATTTCGGCCCTTTTCAAGCGCCCCCTTGAATATATGTGAGTTGCTGCAATGTGAATACTGAATAAATGCGGGGGTGTAAATGTTTTTGTTCCCATGCTAAAGAAAAAAACAGCGTTGAGGAATTTGCTGAATGAAAGAAATCGAGGAACATTTAACATATAAGAGCGAGTGAGAAAGAGAATTTGTTCTGCATTGAATGCCTGTTTCCTTCCTGTGGGTTTGAGAAATGAATGAATGAATGAATTCCTCCATGTCCGTTATCAAGCAATGTATATCAATGTCTAATCGATTACCAACCACATGTTAGCATATAGACAAAATATAAATATCAAAATATACTCATTTAAATGTGATAATAATTGTATTTTTTGTGAAGAATGAATATTGATTTGTTAAACACTAATTTTAGTGCCAATGATAAATACTAATTTTATCTAAAGAATAAAAAAATGACTTAATAGGTCTCTAAATGCCAATATCTCCCTTTTGCTCTGCTGGACAATGCAAAAAAGTATTTATTAAAATAATAAAATATATGATTTTTATAATTTTTCTACTATGTATATCATATTAAGTGAAAATTTAGGTATTTATGTAAATTCACCTACCTGTGACTTCAATTTATTTGCCATACCAAGAAATAGCATTTGACAATTTTCTAATATTAAACTTGGAAAAAAAAATTTGGAAAATAAAAATACTTGTATTTCGAGAAAGCACTCCTACAACAAGGCATCTTACAACACGGTTTCGCTCTAACACGATAGGATAAATTGTGTGAACCCTCGTATAACACTGTACTTCTACAGCACTAGATAACATGATTTTTGTTGTGTTGAAGTTATAAAACTTGACCGTTTTTATTTTTAGCATATAATAACAACATTGCACCAATTTTCAACCCCCCCTCCCCTCAACGGACACCCCTGCATTTACCTTGTTCTCGGTGAATGAATTACAACCAATATTAGGGTAGGTTATTGAAATGCGAATAAACCACCTAAAAGTTTCAAAAAACGTCCATTTTGTTTTCAAACTTAAAAAAATGTTTATTTTTAATAAGTTTTCGGAACGAAAGCCCCATTTTTGTACTAGCTCTGGATTTCATATAACATGGTTTCACTCAACACGGTATTTTCTAGGACCCTAAACTACCGTGTTATAGGAGGGTTACCTGTATTTTGAAATTAGAAAATACCTGAAAAAATGTATTTTTTTTAGATACAAATTACATTGAAAATGGGTATTTTCGATACAAATTACAAATGTTTCAAAAATACCCATTTTAAATACTTGTATTTTCGATACTGCCCATCTAAGTTAATATATAGGTAGTTTAAAAAGAGTATATATTAAGCAATGAAAAGATTTGTAATAATGTTTTTTCCTCTTTAAATTTATATAGTTTCTAATTAAACATTTTGAATCATATATAAATACTTTTTACATCAAGTATATATTTATCTATCTCTCCCAGAATAAATATTTGTTATTGACCTATTTTAGTAAAGTAATGTGCAATTTTTATTTGCAAAGCAATAATAATATCTCGAAGGAAAAAAGTCTTCGTCCGATATGCTAGCTAGTCCGAGAAGAGTCATTTTCATTTATTTATTCCAACTAAATCAATCAAATCATACAGACATATATCCTTAATAATCAAAACTTTATACAACCCAGCATTTTATGTATCAGAGAGAGAAAAAAAGATATTTCTGTATTTAATAAAAATAAAATAAATAAATAAATCTGTCACATTTGCATATATTACCAATATATTGAAAATTTCAAATCCGCTTTCGAGTCTATAAAGTAATTTCCGAATGTTTGAATGTGTATATAGCGTTGTTGTTTTTTTTTTGTGAACAAGTCTAATCGTGCTTATCAAAAAATAATAAATAAATTCTATTATATTAAAATGTCAACGAATTATTTATTTCATCATATTATAAAACAACGATTTAAGGATTCTTTGTGATCCAAGCTAAGTTTACAAATGATTAAGAAAAAGAAACAAAAACAAAATGTGCGTTTGCAGACGGGCTTAAAAGATTAGAACAAAAGACCCGGGGGTGTTAGATGAGGGTAAACGGAGCCCCTGTGAATGATGAGGGGGTGGGTTTTGCGGGAGCAACATCAAATAAGTTTAAGGGTAATAAAAAAACAAACTTGTGATTTTTTTCTTTTAAGCACGATTAAAAAATGATAGCCCGTTTCGTTTCAGAGAGGAAAAGCTTCCGCATTTGAAATTATTCATTGTAAAGATAAAAACAAAAATAAATATATAAATAAATATAATAATAAATAAAAATGTACATATATATATACATATATTATAAGTAAAAAAAAATAAAAAAAAAAACGTAAAATGGATAATCTTTAAATAATTGTCCAGCCGAATTAGACCGACATAAGGACAATAAATATGCACAAGCAGGAATAAATTTTAATCGACGACCCAAATAAGAGTTCTAGAAGTTTACGACGGTGTCTGGCTGGTGCTAGATTTTTGCGGGCCTACAAACCACGAAAATTGTACTTTTTTCAGATTTTTGCTTATAACTCGAAAACCATGCTTCTGACAGAAAATTTTACACTTACTAAAATGAAAGAATATACAATTTCGCGTCGAATAACGTACTTCAACGTTAAAATTGGTTCTGCTGTTTATCTACAAGTGATCGTCAAAGATAGAAAATTTTTACCAACTTGGCGGAAAAGTGAAGTATCATTATTAGGTGGCCACAATAAACCAATCTTCGAATTTTTGCGGTGCTGACCACCATAATAGTTCCCAATTGGCTAAAAAATGAGATTGGAAAGTTTCATATTAATTGGACAAGGGTAACCCGTATACTTCAATGATGATGAAGTTTTTGAAAAAATTGGAGTTTTTCCTTCATAAAATGAAAACCAATCATCCTAGAAACTTGAATTTTGTTGGCTTCAAGTTTTTATAAGCCTTGTTGTTTGTTAAAAGTTTTAAATTTGAAGATATCCAGCATTTTCCAAGACAGGATCCGAATCCGCAATAGTGTCCTTTTGGGCAAATGCCTAAAAAACATAGTAATATTCAATTAAATTACTCCTAAAAAAAACACTTATAATTTTTCCCCCTAAAAAATCCCCTATGGAATTTTTTCACCCCTAAATTTTGTGGTTATTATGTTTTTTAGGCATTTGCTTTAAAAGTCACTTTTGAGGATATCTTCAAATCTAAAACTTTTAACAAAAAAGTGACTTATATAAAACTTCAAGCCAACAAAATTTCTTAGAAAATGAGATAAGAATCAAGTTTCTAGGATGAGTGGTTTTTATTTTATGAAGGAAAGTTTTTCAAAAATTTCAATCTCGTTGCGGCACTGGTTACCGTTGTCCAATTAAGGTGAAACTTCACCAATCTCATTTTTTATCCAATTGGCAACTATTATTGGGGCCAGGACCGCAAAAATTTGAAAAGTAGTTTTTTGTGACCACCTAAATACCATAATTCACTCTTCCGTCAAGTTGGAAAAATTGCCTGTCTTTGACGATCGATTCTGGCTAAACGTCTCACCCGATTTTAACTTTTAATACTTAATTTCATGAGAAATTTTGTGCTCTTTCATTTTGCCAAAATTAAAATTTTCTATAGGAAATATGGTTGTCGAGTTATAAGCAAAAATCTGAAAAAAGTCCAAAATTTTCATGGTTTTTAGGCCCTCAAAAATTTACCATTAGTTAGAAACCGTCACAAACTCTTATTTGAGATTCCTAACCTCGATTAAAACTATTTCCAGCTTGTGTATATTTATTGGCCAGCAGAAGTCTAATTTGCCTGGGCTATAAAGAGAGTCGACGAATCAACTTTTAGGTTTCTCACATGAAATAGTACATTTTTGACATTTTACTGGATAATCCTTTATTGAATCTTACCAATTACCTACTAAGGTCAATTTTTGTTTGTTTTTATTATATAATTCTGATAAAATAAAAATATTATGAAAAAAAAACATAAAAAATATGATTGATTGCTATACGATTGTTCTAAGAATGAATCTTTTTTTTATAATATATTTGAAAATAAAAAATAATAATATTTTCTGAATTGAATGTCATTAAATTCCATAATTTAAGGAGCACAATGCATGATCTTGCACTTATATAGTTCAATGCCGGTGTTTGACAGTCAAAAACTTAGTCACACAGTGTCAAATAAATAAATAAATACTTTTTTCCTTAAAATGTGATCTTTATGGATTTTCAGTCTTTATATAACCTAGAAAAGATATTTATTAATTATTTGTTAAATAAATATCAAATTTGAAATGAAATTATTATATTTGTATAATATCTAACCTATATTATAGTCCAGGCAAATTACAATTTTAACAGGAAATAATTCCCGGTAAAGATTTTATAACTGGAATACCTTTATTGGTATTCCAAGATTACTACCTAAGCTTTCCTTTAAATCTGTGTTGTGGAAATTTTTCTACTCGCCTCAAAATGAGAAAATTTTGGAGTTTTTTCAGTTTTTCTTGTATAGTTTTTAAGGAATTTGGTGTTGGTACTTGGTGAAACATTTTTTAAAATTATTGGGTACCAAGTATTTTTACTCCAATAATTTTTCTTGTATAACTGTAAAAAAGATTATAAAATCAAAAATATATTTTTTAGTTAAATTAAAGATCTTTAAATTATGCTTAAATTGATAAAAATTTCATTTATTTATGTTCAGTAGAACCAGTACTAAGGCCTGTCAAAAAACAGCCCCCAGGATTACTTTTGAATATCCCTAAACGTACTTTTTTCGATTTTTCCCCATTTTGACCATGAAGGAGCACGTTTTCGACAAAGACGACTGTAGATATTTTTAAACTAGATTAAATTTTCTACAATTTAAATAAAGTTTCATCTTAATTGGATAATGGTAACATGAGGTAGAAGTTTTGAAAAAATGCAATATTGTGCAGTTTTTCCTTCATAAAATGAAAACTACTCATTCTAGAAATTTGATTTCTATCTCATTTTCTAGAAATTAGGGCCACTTTTTTGATAAAACTCTTAGATTTATAGATATCCTACATTTTCCAGACAGGATAAGATCCGAATCCTCAAACGCGTCATGGAAAATGCTGGATATCTATAAGTCTAAGAGTTTTAGCAAAAACTTGTTCAAGTCAACAAAATTTACTAGAGAATGAGATAGAAATCAAGTTTCTAGAATAAGTGGTTTTTATTTTATGAAGGAAAAACTGCGATTTTTTTTGCAAAATATTGCATTTTTTCAAAACTTCAACCTCATGTTACCTTTATCCAATTAAGATGAAACTTTTAATTTATTTACATTGTAGTAAATTTAATCTAGTTTAAAAATGTATGGAATAGTCTTTGTTGATAACGTGTTCCTTCATGGTCAAAATGGGGAAAAATCGAAAAAAGTACGAGTTTTAGGGATATTCAAAAGTGATCCCGGGGGATGATTTTTGACAGGCACTTGTACAGGTTGTACTAAACCTAAATAGATTAAATTTTTATCATTTTAAGTGTAATTTAAAGCGCTTTAATTTATCTAATGAATATCTTTTTGATTTGATAAGTTGTTGTAGAGTTATTCAAGAAAAACTGAAAAAACTCCGAAATTTTCTCATTTTGAGGCGCGTAGAAAAATTTCCATAACACAGATTTGGGGGAAAACTTAGGGTAGTAATATTGGAGTACCAATAAAGGTATTTCAGCAATAAAATATTTACCGGGAATTATTTCCTGTTTATGTCATTTTTTCACGTAATTTTCCTTGACTATAAGAGATTCCATTTGATCCTTAATCCTGATTTTGAAATTTCTAACCATATATTTAATTTACCATATAAGAATGAAATTTGGCCAACAAGTGGTTCTCTTTGGGGGCTCAGAGAGAGAGAGAGAGAGAGAGAGCATTGGGATAATTATATAATACATTATTCAATAGAATTTTGTTGAAGCAAACAATCAAGGTCTCTGCTAATCGACCGCATTGATAAAAATATGACCGCAAAATAAGTTTCAGGGGTAATCATGTCATGGTCCAGTTACCCCATCGATGGGTAACTGGGCCACCCCCTTTGCATTATGTCACCGGTAAACATACGACTCTAAATAATACTTTAAATATGTTGTAAATGAAGTATAAAAAATAAAATATGATAAACGAGAAGAATAATTTAATAAGAATAAAATTACTTCTGTCACTTTAGACATTTATGTAAATGGATTAAAAAAGTTAAAATTTTGTTTTCATTTCCCAGATCAAATGTTTTGACACTCTAGTGTACATGGTTGTTTTGGAGTGTTACCAACATGAAAAGATGGCATTAGAATAAAAAATGCTTCAAATTCAAAAGCTCTGAACTCCTAATACAGTTACGCCTGACTCCAGTTACTCCGATGCACCTTATAGCACAAGTAAACAATGGAGATTTGGATGTCCAAACTGAATTAACGTGATTAAGATAACTTGGTAGCATACATGATCATAGCTCTTGGGTTGGGCATCGTGAACACTCCCGATGAGCACCAGCGGCGGCGGCGTTTCCATAACCCCTCCGGACGTGTGGCCCAGCTGGCCCTGGGTAAGTATTTTTTTTTTCTATTTATAAAATATACATATTATTTTTTATAAAGAAAATTTATTACTTGGGAATAATTTGAAGAATTTTTCGTATTTTTCAAGTATCACATCGATTTCATAATGTATTTGCTTATAGGCACATGGGGTGGGGGGTTTATATGGGCCTCCCGCTCTCTAATTGTGTAGGTAGCAAATTCTTGTGGTACCCACATCAACTAGTTTGAAATAGTTTGCATAATTAAAGTCCTGATGGGGAGCGCTCTTTAGACTAAGTTGTAATGGTGAATGATTGTTTAATGAATGAGTTTTGTTTCAGTTAAAAAACTTGAAAGGTAAGTGTTTAACTGAATAATAATAAAATTACTTCATTATATTCTATCGTTTTTATAATAGCTTTGAAATGATTATGTTATAAAGATTATATAAAATTATTACGTAAAACGTAATCCCACCCAAAACATTCTGTGATAAAACAGGCCAAGTTTGAAAAAGTTGGATGAAAATCAATAAAAAAAAAATAGAAAAAATATCCGTTCACTGGAATAAAATAATAAATAAAATTACAAAATAAATAAAATAAAAAAATAAAAAAAAAGTCACTGGGATAGAAAAAATAAACAAATAAATTAATTAATTAATACTTTTTCAAAAACGTCTACCTCACCGGGTTACCGTTGTCCAATTAAGATGAAACTTGGCCAATCTCATTTTTTAGCCATTTAGCAACTATTATGGGGACCAGCACCACAAAAATTCTAAGATTGGTTTCTTGTGACCACCTAATGAGCATAATTCAATTTTCCTCCAAGCTGGTAAAAATTGCTTATCTTTGACGATCAATTGTGGCAAAACGGGTGAACCTTCATTCGACGCGAAATTTTGTGCACTTTCGTTTTGGTGTGCAATTATCTGTAGGACACATTGTTTTCAAATTATAAGCAAAAATCTGAAAAAAGAGCAAAATTTTTGTGGTTTTTAGGCCCTCAAATATCATCGTCATCGCAAACTCATATCTTTTCTTATCTAATTAAACCAGAAATTCTTGTATATATAGAATAGGTTTCTCGAAAACAGCTTCTAACGATTTGGATGAAATTCACGGGTTAGGGGTTTTTTGGGTTGACATTTCGATCTGTCACGTTCTCATCTTCGGCTAATTTGTTTTTTATTGTTTTTTTTTGTTAATTGAAATAATTATTCACACATTGCTTAAACAAAAATTTGTAATTAGATTTTTTCAATTTTCTTTTAATAAAATTAATTGATTTTTTTTATAGTAGAGATGGTATTCTTGTTAGAGGTGTTGCGGAAAATGATTTACTTGTTGGTTAAGTAATAATAAAACAGTTTTAAGTGTGGGACTTAAAACATCAATGTGTGTTTATTGGTGTACAAATTATATATAATTTTGTTTCTGGCTGTTGGCCCTTCTTCAGCACCTAAGGAGTACAGAAATTTGTTTAGTGTTGCTTCCTTACATTGTAATTGTCATGGTTACAAATTTTTTTGCAAAAATTGTCATTGGCATGTTTTTAATTATAAGAAATAAGGAGAGAATAACATAAAATGACATTTGACTCTACCTTATCAGCATTCTATGTGTACACATTTTGGCCTTTTCGAAAATAGAAAAGGTCCATGGCTTGGAAATGTAGGCAATTTATTAATTATGTTGTTAGAATGGAGCCACAATTGATTTTGACACTGCTGAGATGTAATAGTGTACAATTTTGGTTCTGTGTGTGAAAAGCACAATTATTTTATTTTTATTTTTATGAAACATAGATTGTTTGAAAATGCATCAGGCTAGGCCTGTAATTGATGGTATTAGAATAATGTGTACCTTATTTTTTGTTGTTTTATTTTTTGTTTTTTATGTATTGTTGTAATTGATCTATTTATTTGTAGAATTCAAATTCACAACAGGTTGAGACAATCCTTGATATCAAGTACACAACTTGTTCTAATTATAAAAATGTTTTCTTTTTCAGTATAATTAAACTGAATTTAGTTAAAATGAATAAAATGGTGTACTATTAGAAGAAAGGATGATTTATCATTAAGATAAAACCTATTGACAGTTATAATGGTCCTAGCTGATACAATTCAATGTTTTTTTCTTTTTTCTTTTTCTTTATGTAATTCAAAAAATATATATATATTGTTCAAACAAAGAATTTTTGACATTTTTACCTTTCTATTTTAAGTAATGACAATTATAATGATATTAATTTATTTTTATACTGGTGTTGCCAACCTTGCCTTAATCACCGCGGACTTCAAATTTAAAAATTAAAAATTAAAAAATCTTCCAAAATTCATTCAAAAATCCCCTCAAAAATACAAAAAAATCGAAAAAATCGATCCCAGGGATCAAAAATCTCAAGTCCCACTCAACACTGACATCCCCCCAACCTTGTCATGTCAATCCAATATGGATTGAACCAACCTCAAACATGGGGCAAAAATTCATTAGAGGAGCCTTGACAGGTTTAACCTGAAAGCGCTCCCAAATTGAGACGACCCCTCAATTGCCACTGATACACTTAATGAGAACAATTGGTTAGGGAAACCATAATGAGAAAAACAGGTTGGAAAGAATCCCCCGGAGAAGTAAACAAATGAAAAGGGGGGGGGCAGCATTTTTTTTATTTTAAATTTCTCTAATAGATCATTACAAATATTCTTCTTCGAGTGCCATACCCGAAACTGGTGTCGGCGCCTCTCCACATCTACCTGTTGGCTAGTGTGTTTAGTTGTTTTACACAGATATACGGGATCTACTTTTAACGCCGGTTCCGAACGGCTAATTGGATACGTCACTTGGCAAATATACTCTTGGTAGGTTGCCATAACTTTCCAAGAGGCGGCTGCAAATATCTATCTGCCGAGACTCGATCTCGAACCAGCGATCTCAGAGTCAGCGACACAATACTCTATCCACTGACCCACAGTCGCCTCTCCAAATATAATTATATATTATAATTTTCAAATTTCAATTAATTAAAGGTATTTTTCTATAAAATAATTTTTAGAATGTCAATTTCATTCTCTTAAGAAATCCGACAATTCGAGAAGGATCGTCCCGCCTTCTTCAGGATTTAAAAGGGTCAACGAAAGAACATCCGTGTATATTAATTTTATTTTTAATTCTATTTACATTCAAAACTGTGTGGCCAGTGATTCGTCATCTTGATGATGGCCATAGATGGTGTAAATGTTTGCAAAAAAAAATAAAGTAAATTGTATTTTATTTTGACTGCTAATAAAAATCGACCTTTTTAGTTGAATTTAAAAATAATATTAATAAATCACTTTTAACTGAAACAAAAAATTACCGAGCAACACTCGGTGTTCCAGGTACTCTATATTTGCAAGTAAAAGTTTTTAACAGAGTTAGTTTATGATTTTTTTTAATATAAACAGAAATTTGAAATCTTAGGTTTTTCTATTGATAATGGCTTTTAAGATTTTTTAAAGGTTTAGATATAATTTTTTCTAATAACTCGAAGTATTTTTAAAAAAATGTCACGGAAAATAAAAAATAAATAGAAAATAAAAATAAAAAAGACAACTAAATAGTCGTTTGAGGTTCCATTTGTTGTATGTTGAGATGGTTCCCCCCAAGAAGGGGAGGGAGGGTGATCAATTTGGCCCTTTCGGACTCCTGGCTCTGGTCCATAGAGTTGGTTCCGGCGGCGTGTGTGTTTTTTCTGCAAGGTTCGTTCCTTGAGCAATCCCATTTATTATAGACAACTGACAGCTCCATCAGCGCCTGTCCAAAATGCAGGCGACACGACCCACCCACCCAGCAAGCAGCAGGGAAACTCAAACTCGACCCCCCCCCCCCACCCCAACCTGGATTCAAATGTTTTTTAAAAAGGCCTTGACAACCCTCTCCTGCTCTACCCCCATCCCATCCATCCCTCTTTTTTCATTTTCAAGTAATCTTCTTTACTTTCAAAGGCTAATAAAAAATAAGTAAAGAAAACATGATTATATATAGCTACCACCTCGCGTGAACGATTTTTAAGATGAATTTAGCATATGCGGGGAAAAATATTCGCGGAATATTCACCTTTTTTATCTGTGTGTAATCACAAAATTACTATTATTAGAGAGTCATTTTGTATCATATTTGTATTATTATTGGGCGTTTAAAGCCGCATCGACTCCTAAGGTCAAAGAGAATCATTTTGGTTAGGCCATTGTAAAATGGTTTTTAAGGAATTTGGTGTTGGTACTTGGTGAAACTTTTTTTATCCAATAATCATTGTAAAATGTTTATTTAATTTATAAATAAATGAAAATTTTTATGTTTAATGTCAACTAAATAACAATTTCAGAGAGGAGGGGGCATGAGTTCCCAATCTTCCTCTGGCGTACATCCCTGTTCATGGGTTATTCACTCCTATTAAACGAGCAAAAATTGTATATTTATTTATTTATATATATATTTATTTATATATTTGTATCTTGGTTCTATTTTGAAAACGGCCCTACTTATTTTGATGAAACAAAATCTATTAACAAGTTTTGAGGATGAAAAAACGATCTGGCTAGGTCTGGTCCTCATCAAAATTCATCTTAATTGATTTTTTCTTAATTAAAGTAATTATTGATAGATGAAAATCTCAATAAAAAAATGACTCTCCGGATGTCAGATTAGAACCTGAGAACTCTTGCATCAGAGGCACAGACTTTACCACTGGACTATAGAACTATTTTGAAAATCTTTGCTTTTACTTTTACTAAAATGAATATTTTGAATTAGACTTTATTATAAGTGTGGAAATAATTGAATATATTATATATAGCTATCTATTTAATAAATAGAATTCATTGAATAAATTGCGGCGAGGCAAATTTGAATGTATAATTGAATGTATAATTGAATTAAGCTTAAAGAAAGACAACAATTAATTTTAAATCCAAAAACATTAAATATATTAATAATTATTCCTTGCCTCCCCCCCCCCCCCACTCTTCTAATTCAAATTAAATATTCAATTCTCTTTTCTTCGAAGAATTATCCTTGAAATTGTCTTCCTATAAAAATACTTGCTTGGTGAAAGTTATCACTTCTGTCGCGCGTCCGAGACGCACATATTTTTTTAATTTTATGTTTTTATTTCAGATCCTATACGATTATTTTTTTTATTATTATTTTCCTATTTATTTTTTTAATGTTTATCAATATGGACGAATGTGGTCAAATTGGTGTATGAGTAAACAAATAAACACATAATATGTGGAGCACTAGAAAGATAGAAGTACAAAAATCTAAATGGGGGTGGGGATGGATGTGGGGGTGCAGGAGGTGGGGTGCAGTTGTGGGGGATCCGTGGGTGGAGGCGCAGTTGGGGTGGGGTGGGGCGGAGTTGGGCAGTGGTGGGGGCGAGGTGCGTGGTTGGGGGGTCAGGTGTTACCGTGCATCGCTCGGTGCCTCCAGGTACTAATATAAAATGGAGGAGGGGATGTATGAACTTATAACCCTATATAACAGGCGTATTGATCTCTCTTCAGAACGAGCGTCTTTTCACTTTCACTATATAGGAAGTGAAAGTTGTGCATTGATTTTATGTAAAGTACCAGTAATAGTTTTTCACGCGAAAGGCGATACTTTTGAGTAGGTGTTAATAAAAAATTCAGCTTCAAATCACTGTCAAATCACTGGGCAACCGGAGTATTGAATTCATCCAATATTTCCAAATTTGTGTTTGCTTATTGAGATGGAATCGTAGCAAGTTGGACCAAAAAATTTAAATTAAAAACAGAGTTTACTGATTCAATATGCCAGACGTTTCATCATTATTTATGACTTCTTTAGCGGCTTATTGTACAATTTTCTGATGTACTTGAAACTATAAGTAAAGCATTAACCAATTTTTTTCTTTTTAAATCAATACATCAAAAGCATCTTCAAATTCAAAAAAAATCAAATTCTTCTGTTGTGAGCTTTTAATGCATTGATTTAAAAAAGAAAAATTGGCTAATGTTTTATTTATATTATAAGATCAGGAACGAGGGAGGCTTAATGAATCCGGTGGAAGATGGAATCCTTTGAGAATGATGGTTATTTTTCAAATTAAAAAAATCTTCATCATGGTTGTTAATTTATTTTGATCATGAAACGTTTCGGCTTCAACTCGACGCTCATCTTTCTAGTCCATGTCAAATATTTAAGCAGTTTTTCATATTAGAAAACAATCGAATCGCTTTAAGTTCATAAATATTATATTACTAGCTGTGAGGCCCGCCTTTGGCGGGCCTCTATCTGCTCAGGGGGCTTCGCCCCCTGGACCCCTCGCGACTTGATTATTGAAGTTTTATTAGTACTGTTATTCTAGAATAAAGTCTTGAATAGATATATTTGAAGATTCTATTTTACTGGCCCAAATGTATATTGTTCTATTATGATTGTTGCTAAATTTGCTGGGGGGGGGGGGGCGCAAAAATATAAATTTTCTCTTAGCCCGGCCCTGTTTATACCTTTAACTTATATGTATACTATATACCTCTACATGTATATTGTTCTATTATGATTGTTGCTAAATTTGCTGGGGGGGGGGGGCGCAAAAATATTTCATGCTTGTAGTAAAATTTTCTCTTAGCCCGGCCCTGTTTATACCTTTAACTTATATGTATACTATATACCTCTACATGTATATTGTTCTATTATGATTGTTGCTAAATTTGCTGGGGGGGGGGGGCGCAAAAATATAAATTTTCTCTTAGCCCGGCCCTGTTTATACCTTTAACTTATATGTATACTATATACCTCTACATGTATATTGTTCTATTATGATTGTTGCTAAATTTGCTGGGGGGGGGCGCAAAAATATTTCATGCTTGTAGTAAAATTTTCTCTTAGCCCGGCCCTGTTTATACCTTTAACTTATATGTATACTATATACCTCTACATGTATATTGTTCTATTATGATTGTTGCTAAATTTGCTGGGGGGGGGCGCAAAAATATTTCATGCTTGTAGTAAAATTTTCTCTTAGCCCGGCCCTGTTTATACCTTTAACTTATATGTATACTATATACCTCTACATGTATATTGTTCTATTATGATTGTTGCTAAATTTGCTGGGGGGGGGGGCGCAAAAATATTTCATGCTTGTAGTAAAATTTTCTCTTAGCCCGGCCCTGTTTATACCTTTAACTTATATGTATACTATATACCTCTACATGTATATTGTTCTATTATGATTGTTGCTAAATTTGCTGGGGGGGGGCGCAAAAATATTTCATGCTTGTAGTAAAATTTTCTCTTAGCCCGGCCCTGTTTATACCTTTAACTTATATGTATACTATATACCTCTACATGTATATTGTTCTATTATGATTGTTGCTAAATTTGCTGGGGGGGGGGGGCGCAAAAATATTTCATGCTTGTAGTAAAATTTTCTCTTAGCCCGGCCCTGTTTATACCTTTAACTTATATGTATACTATATACCTCTACATGTATATTGTTCTATTATGATTGTTGCTAAATTTGCTGGGGGGGGGGGGCGCAAAAATATTTCATGCTTGTAGTAAAATTTTCTCTTAGCCCGGCCCTGTTTATACCTTTAACTTATATGTATACTATATACCTCTACATGTATATTGTTCTATTATGATTGTTGCTAAATTTGCTGGGGGGGGGGGCGCAAAAATATTTCATGCTTGTAGTAAAATTTTCTCTTAGCCCGGCCCTGTTTATACCTTTAACTTATATGTATACTATATTGCTATACATTTATAACGTGTGTCATTTTTTTATGAGTAATCTCTCTATGATATTTTCAAACTTTAAAAAAAAGAAAATGAAAAAAAAATGCTAACTTCCTTTGTGAAGAGGGGTTCTTTGTTTGTCGGCCTGACCATTTTAACCTTTTTCATTATTTCATGACCCTTTTAGAGCTTTGAATAAAATTTATGGCCTTTAAATAAAATTGAAAAATGAAATTAATTTTAAATTGATGAAACTATATCATCATCATCCTATAGACTGTGATAAATATGTGTTCAAAATTTCATCTCAATCGGATAAACGGTGTCGAAGTTCATTGGAACCAACCAACCAACGAACACAGATTGATTTTTATATATATAGATAGATATGAAGGTTTTTCTCAAGTTTTTCAATTTTGTTTATAATTCTTGAATCATTTGCATTTGCACTGAGTTCCTTTTTCCAACGTACAGTAATATAATTATTTTAACTAATAACGAGAAGAAACTTAATTGTATAGTTTCATTTTTTTTATTTTGAGTTCTGTTTGAACTTATGACACATGACTTTGTGATTTTCATAGCTTTTTGCCGGTTCTTTCCTGCGTCTCGCCTTAACTCATATAGTATATCAACTTTGTATTATTGTTGTCACGTCAAGTTGGTGAATAACCTAAAGCGAATTCGATTGTTTTCTAATATGTAAAAGTGCTTAAATATTTGACATGGACTGAAGATGGCGTCGAGTTGAAGCCGAAACGTTTCATGATCAAAATAAATTAACAACCATGATGAAGATTTTTTTATTTTGAAAAATAACCATCATTCTCAAAGGATTCCATCTTCCACCGGATTCATTAAGCCTCGTTCCTGATCTTATAAAATAATATAGGAATCAATTAAGTACTTGTCCTAAATAGTTATTATTTATAGTTCCAAGTACATCAGAAATTTGAGTTGTACAATAAACCGTTGAAAAAGTTATAAATAAAGTGACGAAACGTCCGGCCTATTAAATGAGAAAACTCCGTTATTATTTTCATTTTTTTGGTGAAACTTGCTATGATTCCATCTCAATAATTTAATAATGGATACGATCAGTGAAACAGTTTTTTGTTTATGTTTGAGGTGGTAAGAAACTCATTTTATACTCAATTTTTTTCTTCCTGTCTGTCTAGTTTCTGCTACCCACCACAACTAAAACATGTATCTCGTAGAAAGTTCATTCTGTTCCCTAAATGTTATTATTAATACTGCGAAGAATAAATTAAATTTTGTCTGAATGATATCCAGATTATAAAAAAAAACCGACTTCAATAAAATTAAATTGAACAAATAAAATAAGAATAACTTAAAAATAAAATAAAATACACTAAAAGGTATAAAATAATTATCTTATTTAGTTACAACTAAACGACGAAATATTAACATGAAATTACTTTTTGAAGTCGGTGCCAAACATATACATTTTATGAATTGCACTCGACGGTTCTTACTTAGTACGTTAGGCGGGTATGCTCGCTTATATAGTTTGTTTAGTACCGACTTCAAAAAGTGATTTCATGTAATAATTTAATCGTTTACTTGTAAATAAATAAGATAATTATTATATACCTTTTAGTGCATTTTATTTGATTTTTGAGTTCTTATTATTTTATTTGTTGCATTTAATTTTTTTGAAGTCGGTTTTATTTGTTTTTATAAAAGTTATTTTTATTTTTCTCTTTTTAGTGATGTTATTAATAGTGACTTAAGATAATACCTTGCATGCATCTCGCAAAAGAAAGCTTCGGCCGAATGAATCAGAAAATTATAAATAATTCAATTCATAAATATAGAAATTCTCTCGAAACGTTTGCGGGTTTTAAATGAATGTTTTAAGATTTTTTTTATAAAAGATTTTATTTATTATAATTTCGATTATTTGCTTATAAGAATTGGAGATTTGCGTTATTTTGTCATTGATCATATCATCAGGACTTGACCAAATTAATATGGGACCACCCCTAAGGTACCCCCTTTCCAATAAAAAAATAATCATCGAAATCGGTCCACATGGCAAAAAGTTCTCGCTGAACATACATAAAATAAATAAATAATTAGGTATCCTGACTATCTTGGAGCTAACATATACTGATCCAAACGCAGTAAGAATCATTAAAATTGGTTCATAAACAAAGAAGTTATGCCTGAACAAACAAAACAAAAAAGTCCAATACCAATGAAAAAAATGGACCAATCGGAAACTAGACTGAACCCAATGCAAAAAATTCATCCAAATCAGTTCACAATTGGCGGAGATATCATGTAACATAGACACAATAAAAAATTCAGTCGATTTATAACCACCTCCTTTTTTGAAGTCGGTTAAAAGGAAAGGTGAATTCAACTTAATTCTAAACTGAAAACGAGATAAAAATATTAGGAATCAGGACAATAAAAAATGATAACAGATATATTTAAATTATAAGAAATGACAAAATTTATTTAAGCCCAAGTTTTTTTTTGAGACTTATGGTTGTGAAACGCAGGGGGCGTATATACATATGGACACACGGACCAATTGACTTTTGGCGCCTTTTTGGTCTGGAGATTCTTATCATGGATTTGTAGTGTTAGTATGGAGGAGCAGGATTCAAAGTTTTGTTCTGCCACGAATGACCCTTTACATGGGCCTTTTGCTTCAACATGGACATCAAAAGACACCATTCTTAGATTTCCATTTCTATTGTTTATCTGAGCAAATGATAATTAATACTCGTATATATTATACCTTTATGCATATGGATCGTTTAAAAATTTAATAGATTTTAATCGGGAAATTCATATTCATGTGTGTCATTTAAAAGTCAATCAATATGTATAAGTAATTAGAACGAAATTACAATTAAACGAGTGAGTGATTGATTGATGTGATAAATGTCAAATGGAAAATGAAAATATCTTCTTTTTTATCCCACCCCCAATGGAAACCGCAATTATTAATTGACATAGACAACAAACGGGGAAATAAGTTGACTTTCTTACCATATTAAGGAGATTTGCGACAGCTTATCTATCTGGTTGATCTACGAAAAAATCTCTAAGGTATTTCTGCAGAGTGACAACGTCTGCTTACTAAATTGTTTAATAAAAAAAAATTGTTAATAATGAGGTTAATTTCGAAGACAAATCTTTGCTTTGATAATATGTATTAATAAAAAGAATATTGAGATAAATTCTTTCAAATTTATTTAAAATTAAATATTTGATCATTATTATTTGATAATTATGTTAAATAATTGTTAAGAATAATTATTAGGATTTTTTTAGATATAATTTATATTTTTTTGTTTGATGTCGTATAAAAAAATAGTTCTAATGAAAATTGATAAGTTGTTTTTTGTAGATTCAGGATATGTAAAATAAAATATATGTTTCTATTTAAAATACAGAACTTGACATTGAAATACCCTTGAAAGCTTGTCCTAGGTCGACAAAAAATAGCGTAGTTTAGTTTCCCCTTGAAATAAATAAACTTTTATTTGAAACTTTTTTTCATATAATTCATTGTTCTTGAATTATAAGACTGTGATCCCGGTAAATTATAATAAATTAATAACAATAATAGGGGGGCGGATAGGCTAGGTGGTAGCGTATCAGCCTGCTAACTAAGTGGACCCTGGATTCGAATCCGACTCGAGGCATCGTTTAAAATCTGACCCCCGGGGTAGGGACAAATTAATAAAATAAATAGTATCGTAAATTGGCTCATGGCTAGAAAGGCCGAAAAGCCAAAAACAAAATAACAACAATAAAAACAACGATATAAATCTATAGAATAAAATTAACTAAATAAGAAAAATAATAACACGGAGCCTTTATCAAATTTTCTCGCCTCTAAAATTTTAGCGCCCCTAAAATTTATCCGCCCAGGCGTAAATCCATCACTGGGTGTAGGATATAGTCATATGGATGCCCACATCAGTTTATTTATTTTTACTTTACCATACAGGGTATTGTCAAGTATTGTAATCGTGCATGAAAAAAGTGGTTTTTTCCTTCTTTTTTACGAAATATCTAAAAAACGGCTGAAACTATTTTGATTAAAAAAATTGGGCGATACCATGGCATTTCGGTCTACAAAAAGCCTTGATAAGTGAATATCGAAAAAATTATATTTTTCGAGATAATAACTGTTTTGTCAAAATGTCTGCTTAGTTAGTCTGTTAGTTACGTTTATGTGTTACCAAATTTTTGTGGACGAGCTAGCTCAAAAATTAGTTTGAATATCAAAACCAAATTTCACACGTAGTTTTGACCCATTGATATTAAGAGCTGATTAGATTTTGGTGCATATCGACTCAAAATTAAGGAGGTGGAGGGAAGGTTAAAAATTAAAAATCTAGGACATTTGAGCAAACTCAACCAAATTTTGTATACATAATCACTGGACCTCCAGAAATCTAAAAATGGAAAAACTAACCGCCCATAATGGGGGGGGGGGTGTAGGGTCAAAAAATGAAATTCTTATTCCTTTACCAAACTCAACCAAATTTTGTATACATAATCAGTGAGACCCTAGAAGTCTAAAAATCCAAAAACTAACCCCCCTACATGATTATAAATAATTTTGTAATGTCAAATGGATGGCCACACCAGAACACGTCAGTTTATTTTAAATTCAAATCTGAACGGCTATCTTTATTCAAAATATAGATTGAAAAAAGAAAAAAGTTATTTTTTATTTGATCTTATTTCTGAGCCATATATTATACCTACATATATTCTATTTTAGTGATAACTTTTTAGGATATATATGAAAATGTTGATGATAGAGAGTTGAAATTCAACAACTTTGGCAAAAACAAATAAATGTTTATGTATATTTCTTTTAAGATAGAATTTATTTCAAATGAAATAGAATAAGATGCGAGATGTAGGTAAGTATAAAGTCGAAAAGGGGATGTTCTTCTCTCTTTTCTCCACGAGGAGGGGGAGGGAGAGAGGTCAAAATAGAAGCTGTTTATGAAGAAATCCACTCCAAAAGAGTTGATTCGGTGAAAAGATTTCTTCCCAGTGATTGTTTTAATCTTGCCAAAACTCTAAACCAATTTGCCAATATTCAATAATAAATTTTTTACTCGGATAAAAAATTTTATCTGGATCATTTTTCATATTTTAAAAAATTTTTACAATATGATTTTGATTTCAATTACATTTATAACACCTACAAATAGTCTAAGATCCCAACTAGGTCGACCTTCACGTATCGAGTTTCCTAATAAAATTAATATTTTGATAATATCAACTTGGTAAACTTTAATGCTGGTAAAACACAATGCTGCCTAATTTCTAGGCGGGCAGATAGGAACCTTCCGGACATTTCCTTTGATTGGAGCTCATTGGAATTCCGTAATAAAATATCAATGTTAGGTGTCACCTTAGGTTCTGACCTCTCTTGGAATGACCATATTATCTCAGTAGCAAAAGCTGCAGCATGTAAGCTTGGCTTTCTTTTCCGAACCAAACGATTTTTCACCCCCACTCAACTCCTTATATTATACAAGGCTCAAATTCGCCCCTGTCTTGAATATTGCTCGCATTTGTGGAGAGGAGCCTCCAAGTATTCTCTTAATACCTTAGATGCAATTCAGAGGCGAGCTATCAGACTGATAGGCGATCCTACATTAACTGACACTCTCGACTCCCTAGCCCATCGTAGATCTGTCTCCGCCCTTTCCCTTTTTTATAGATATTACCATGGCTTTTGTTCTGACGAAATTAAATCGATAATCCCACCAAAGGCTTCATTTGCGCGAAATACACGATTTTCTAAAACTCAACACCCCTACGCGCTTAAACTGGATACTAATCGAACAAACGCATTCGCCAATTCATTTATCCCTATGACATCTAGAGACTGGAACTCTCTTCCCCGACCGTCTTTCCAGCAACTTATGACCTTCAATCTTTCAAGACCAGCATCCACCGATACCTTCGACCTCTACCCAATCCCTAAATCTCCCCTTATCTTCACGTTACAAGGGCCCACCACGGACTACAGAGGTTGTACCTTCTTGGTGCAACTTCTTCTTGTATCAGTATCATTATAAAAAAAAAATATATATAATGTATTATGGGGGTTCGGGACTATTTATCATTTTTATAAGAAAATTCTCAAATTTTTCCCATCGAATCATTGATGTATTAAATATTTATTCTCGAAATTTGAAGTTGATCGTCTGTCCCATTACAGAGAAATAAATTATTGAAAATTGTTCATTTATCATGGAAGTAAATGAACCGAGTTTTTAAAAGGGCTATAACTTCTATACAAATTATACCATTTTTGACAAATTTATACAGATCAATAATTCAACTTTTATGAATCGAATGATACATTTTTCAATAGATTTGACAGTTTAGTTAATTAGTTATTCATAAATGTAAAAATAAAAAGTTATTTGCAGCCAACAGAATATGACAAAAGCATTAGTGTAGAATTCTAACTCTATTTCTTGAATTCGTTTTTGTGTTTCCCTGCGGGCCGGTCGTATTGCGCGACAATAGGCCAGTGAACAATCAAAATAAATCTGAATCTGAAGCCAGATCTCTTAAACACGTAGAACTACTTCAAAATGATGATCAAGATATGGAAAATGTTGTTGTTTCTATTATTGAAATAGAATATATTCCCTGTTTTCCAATTAGAGCACAAGAGCACAATATGCCGCATAATGATCAACGTTGAATGTTTCAACTAGAGCAACGCCTCGCACGATCGGGCTCTTTGAAAACCGACTTCAAAATAATTAAATGCAACAAATAAAATAATAAGAACACTAAAATCAAATTAAATTCACTAAAAGGTATAAAATAATTATCTAATTTAGTTACAGCTAAACGACAAAATATTAACACTTTTTGAAGTCGGTGCCAAAAATATACATTTTATGAATCTCACTCAACGGACCTTACTTAGTTTTTTTTTTATATTTATAGATCTTGCTTAGTACCTTTGGCGTGTAAGCTGGCTTATATAGTTTGTTTAGCACCGACATCAAAAAGTGATTTCATGTAAATATTTCCTCGTTTAATTGTAACTAAATAAGATAATTATTTTATAACTTTTAGTGGATTTTATTTTATTTTTGAGTTCTTATTATTTTATTTGTTGCATTTAATTTTTTTGAAGTCGGTTTTATTTTATTTATTTTTTTTTATAAAAATTATTTTTATTTTTCTCTTTTTAGTGATGTTATTAATAGTGTCTTAAGATAATATCTTGTAATAGAAAGCATCGGGCGAATGAATCAGAAAATTATAAAAAATTCAATTCATAAATATAGAAACTCTTTCGTTTTTTGCAGGTTTTAAATGAACGTTTTAAGATTGTTTTATTTATAAAATATTTTATTTATAATTGAAAGTAATGGAAGGCAGCCCAGAGGTAGTGAGGAAAGAAAAAATTAACACATATCAAATAAGGTGTAATTTATTGGAATTCAAACCGACGTTTCGGAGGATTTTCCCTCCTTCTTCAGGGTTTCAAGGGTCAATGAGCGAAACAAATAAAATGTTTCCTTCTTCTCTCCATAGTAGTGTTCAAAAACTTTCTTCATTTTTAACAAAGGCATAGAAAAAGAAATTTTTTTTTCCTTCTTTTCTTAATTAAGAAAAGAAGGAAAAAAAGAGAGAAAAAAAATTGTTTTTCTATGCGCTTTGTTAAAAATGAAGAAAGTTTTTGAACACTACTGTGGAGAGAAGAAGGAAACATTTTATTTGTTTCATTCATTGACACTTTGAAACCCTGAAGAAGGAGGGAAAATCCTCGGAAACGTCGGTTTGAAAGGAAAGGAGGAAGGATTCCAATAAATTACACCTTATTTGATATGTGTTAATTTTTTCTTTCCTCGCTACCTCTGGTGCCTTCCATTCAATTAAAAATTTCTACCAGTCCGTCTCTGTCCAGAGAAAATTTCGTTGCAAAAACATATTTTATTTATTATAATTTCAGATTATTTGCTCATAAGAATTGGAGATTTCCGTTATTTCGTCATTGATCATATCATCACAACTTGACCAAATTAATATGGGACCAACTCTAAGGTACCCCCTTTCCAATAAAAAAAGAATCATCGAAATCGGTCCATAAACAAAGAAGTTATGGGTGAACATACATATCAAAAAAGGTCCAATACCAATGAAAAAAAACAGGAACAATCGGGAACTAGACTGAACCCAATTAAAAAAAATCATCAAAATCGGTTCACAATTGACGAAGAAATCGAATAACATAGATAGAAAAAAATTCAGTCGATTTGATAACCTCTTCCTTTTTTGAAGTCGGTTAAAAAGTACTGCTTTTGCGTGAGGCGCGCAATAGATACCAACTAAGTAGCATAAAATACAAGTGTTTTTTCTTTAAGCTGGCGTTGATAAAAATTTTATTTAAATTGTTGTTAATAATATTGTTTATTGCTGAGCTAATGTCGATCCTTTTCGAAATAATCCTTTAAGAATAATAAAAAGTGAATAAAGACTGTGTTAAAAAATAAATATATAAGTATAGCTGAAGGTACAGTCATCGACTACTTTATTTTATAAAATGTAGATAAATTTTCATTTTAATAATCCGAACAAATTAAATTAAATTAAATTAAACAAATTAAACAATGCACTCTGCCGGTGAACTTAAAAACTAATGAATGTTCATATTAAACATAAGCACATTACGGCATTATGCGGCACTGAGTCGCATTATGCTATGTAGTTGGAAAACGACCAATATAGTTTTTAATTTCAACGTTTCTCTATCCGATCGGATATTTGAACATTTGACAAATAATAATAGATAAAATATTTAATATTAAATACTGACTGATGATGAAGATCAATCCTTCGAAACTATAGTACCTACATATCAGGGCTGGTCTGGCTATGTAAATTGCCTTTTATTTTATTTCGATAAAAGAAAAAGTTGGCTGTTTTGAGTATATATTATGATGTCGTAATATTAATATGACTTATACTAATTAATGAATTAATGATGTATCGAAATTAATTTCAGTTTAGTCGATTTGCTCTTACCTTGGTAGAATAGCTGCCTTCACTGTCTGCCCTGGTCGATTTCCGCCACTCAAATGAATAAAATGCCGTTTTGAATTCCAATTATTTATTTATCTTGAATTCATTTCTCTAAGTGGACTCGATTCTCTATCTAAAACAGAAAATATAAAAGATTTTATTTTTATTAAAAAAAAAAAAAGGAAAATTATTATCAGTAAAAGATAAATGAAAATAAATTTAACATTAACTTTCAGATATCAATTTTTTATCTAATTATTATTGCATAGTATTTGAACCAAAAAAATAAATTTTAATTAATAGAATAATTAATACGCCCACGCTTTAAGCATCTTGGAATTTATACTATTTTTTGGCTTTTGCGATTATTATTATTACTATATTATTACATGTTGAATATCAAGAATGAAATGGACCATTCAAATTACTTCAATCCAGTGAACCTCCATCAATCAATATAATAGTTTTGGGATTCTATATCTCTATGTTCACCGACCTCCAGGCTAAACAGCTTAACCGATTGATTTGACATTTGGAAGATAGACTCCTGAGAGGTCAAGTAACCGCTGTGATTCATAAAAAGTGAACTTTTACTTCCAGGTAGAACTTTAGCAATTTTTTTTCTATTCTTATTCTAGTTTTAATAAAAAAACTCTAATTGAAGTTTTAAATTTAATCTTTTTAAAACCCGCAAACAGTAATATATTACAATTTATAAAATTTATCGGTAATTTCTAATTACAACAAATAAAATATTGATGCACTATGCAAACATTGTGTAATGCAAAGCATTTTGCAGCTGAAAAAACCTAAGATGGCGAATTTTCCATTTGCTGTCACAAAGGTAAAATTAATTTACCGCCAATAGAGTATGTCAAAAATTTGTACTTGAAAAAAATTACTGATTCAAAAAACTTAAAATAAAACATAAGACAGTATAATAAGGCTCTGGCTTTTTCAAGTATGAGAATGCGAAAAATGGCAACGCCGAAACTACTATATTGATATGTGCCCTGCGAACTTGTCTAATAATAAATACAAGGTATTCTAATTGAATGTTCAAGATTTTAAGGGGTGATTAGATAGTTTATTGTAAAACAAAATGCGATTTGATTATAAGTTCAAAAGAATCATTCGAACTTGAATTTGAATTATTTTTTCATTTAGGCTTTTTGTGGAGCTTTTTAATTAATTTAATTTTTTTTTTGCACGTTCGTATAAGTAAAATATTGAATTATAAACGCATTCCTCAATCAAAGAAAGGAAAGATCACAAGTTCGAAGCCTGTTGAGTGCTCGTTCATTTTTTCAAAAAATAATTAAATAGTTGTCGATATATAGAATGAACTGTCCAACTATAAAATATAAATAAATAATTGTACTAATAAAAATCCTCAAAATGAGATCTGAATATGAACTTGATTTATGACGTTTGTGCGCCTGTATATAGGCAACCATTTGAGCGCAGAAGAATGAAAGCTGCGTAGGAGCTAGGGGAATCGAGTCGATGTATTTATCCAGAGTAGGGTTTCTCTCCCGATTTCCCGGGAAATCCGCAAAAATATATCTATTCCCGAGAAAATAAAACTGCAACGGATCGTTGCTAAACTTTATCCAAATTCATTTGAAATATTAATATGTTTGTTCCTTTATTATTAATCAGATATCACTTGCAATTTGTAGTTCATATTGAAATTAATTCAAAAATAATTCTCATTTAAGAGTCGAGGAATAACCATTTTACATTGATTTTTGACGTTTCGGTTTTTATTGGTAACCATTGCTGAAGACATAGAGGAATCGACTTAAAATCAAAAATAGCCATCGATTCTCATCTAATACTTGAGGAATAACAATCTACATTAGTTTTTGACGTTTCGATTATATGGTAACCATTGCTGAAGACATGGAGGAAACGACTTAAAATCAAAATAACGATCGATTCTTATCTAATACTAGAGGAATAACCTTATTGAATTCCATTTTTGATGTTTTGACTGATTAATGGAAACCTCTACTGAAAATGTAGAAGAATCGACTTAAAATCAAAAAGACTAAATTCTTTTATGGCAAACAACTCAGAACAACTCAAGTCGATTCCTCCATGTCTTCAGCAATGGTTACCAATAATAATCGAAACGTCAAAAACCTAATGTAGAATTGTTATTCCTCAAGTATTAGATGAGAATCAATCGCTATTTTTAATTTTAAGTCGATTCCTCCATGTCTTCAGCAATGGTTACTAATAAAATCCGAAACGTCAAAAATCCAATATAGAATGATTATTCCTCAAGTACTAGATGAGAATCAATCGCTATTTTTGGTTTAAAGTCGATTTCTCTATGTCTTCAGTAATGGTTACTAATAAAAACCGAAACGTCAAAAATCCAATATAGAATGATTATTCCTCAAGAACTAGATGAGAATCAATCGCTATTTTTGGTTTAAAATCGATTTCTCTATGTCTTCAGCAATGGTTACTAATAAAAACCGAAACGTCAAAAATCCAATATAGAATGATTATTCCTCAAGTACTAGATGAGAATCAATCGCTATTTTTGGCTTTAAAATCGATTTCTCTATGTCTTCAGCAATGGTTACTAATAAAAACCGAAACGTCAAAAATCCAATATAGAATGATTATTCCTCAAGTACTAGATGAGAATCAATCGCTATTTTTGGTTTAAAATCGATTTCTCTGTCTTCAGCAAAGGTAACGGATAAGAAAACAACGCAGTTGCTATGGTTACTCATAAAAATTCCTCCCAAATTTTTAGCATTTCACAGAGAGAAGCCTATCCATTCTTACTTAAGCAAGGCTAAATGAGCTATATTAAAACTTTCAAATGAATAAATTTTAAAGAATTTAAAAAATTAAAAAAGTACCATCTTACTCTAGAGTAAAGTACTTTAAAAATATAATTTTACTAAAAACTTTATTTAACCTTTTTTGTGGTCCCCAAGGTACTTAATTAGGATATTAAATTTCATCAAAATTGGTTAAGTCATTTTCAAGATATTTAGAAAAAACTAAAAAGTACTGAAATAAAGTACTAATGTTTGTGGGCCGATATGTACCAAAAACTAATCAGCGCTTCATTTTGTTAAACTAATGGTAGGTTTTCAATTTCATTTCAATCGGTGCAACGGTGTGGAAAAAATCGTGGGCCAAAAAAGCGATAACATACATCCATACATACATCCATACATACATCCATCCATACATCCGCACGCACTAAATGAAAAAATCGCACTTTTTGGCCTTATAATTTAAATATTTATAAGATTGCAGTTTCTTTGTGGATTAAAGTAAGTTTAATTTAATTTCAATAACAGTTAGTTATTATTTAACTGATATAAAATCTTAAATATTAAAATTAAAGGGTCATATTAAAGAAAATAAACTGCAACGGATCGTTGCTAAACTTTATCCAAATTCATTTGAAATATTAATATGTTTGTTCCTTTATTATTAATCAGATATCACTTGCAATTTGTAGTTCATATTGAAATTAATTCAAAAATAATTCTCATTTAAGAGTCGAGGAATAACCATTCTACAATGGATTTTTGACGTTTCGGTTTTTATTGGTAACCATTGCTGAAGACATAGAGGAATCGACTTAAAATCAAAAATAGCCATCGATTCTCATCTAATACTTGAGGAATAACAATTCTACATTAGGTTTTTGAAGTTTCGATTATTATTGGTAACCATTGCTGAAGACATGGAGGAAACGACTTAAAATCAAAAATAACGATCGATTCTTATCTAATACTAGAGGAATAACCTTATTGAATTCCATTTTTGATGTTTTGACTATTAATGGAAACCTCTACTGAAAATGTAGAAGAATCGACTTAAAATCAAAAAGACTAAATTCTTTTTTGGTAAACAACTCAAGATAATCGAAACGTCAAAAACCTAATGTAGAATAGTTATTCCTCAAGTATTAGATGAGAATCAATCGCTATTTTTGATTTTAAGTCGATTCCTCTATGTCTTCAGCAATGGTTACCAATAAAAACCGAAACGTCAAAAATCCAATATAGAATGATTATTCCTCAAGTACTAGATGAGAATCAATCGCTATTTTTGGTTTAAAGTTATTTCTCTATGTCTTCAGGAATGGTTACTAATAAAAACCGAAACGTCAAAAATCCAATATAGAATGATTATTCCTCAAGTACCAGATGAGAATCAATCGCTATTTTTGGTTTAAAGTCGATTTCTCTATGTCTTCAGCAATGGTTACTAATAAAAACCGAAACGTTAAAAATCCAATATAGAATGATTATTCCTCAAGTACTAGATGAGAATCAATCGCTATTTTTGGTTTAAAATCGATTTCTCTATGTCTTCAGCAATGGTTACTAATAAAAACCGAAACGTCAAGAGAACTCAAGCTTGAGTTGTTTACCAAAAAAGAATTTAGTCTTTTTGATTTTAAGTCGATTCTTCTACATTTTCAGTAGAGGTTTCCATTAATAGTCAAAACATCAAAAATGGAATGCAATAAGGTTATTCCTCTAGTATTAGATAAGAATCGATCGTTATTTTTGATTTTAAGTCGATTCCTCCATGTCTTCAGCAATGGTTACCAATAATAATCGAAACGTCAAAAACCTAATGTAGAATTGTTATTCCTCAAGTATTAGATGAGAATCAATCGCTATTTTTGATTTTAAGTCGATTCCTCTATGTCTTCAGCAATGGTTACCAATAAAAACCGAAACGTCAAAAATCCAATATAGAATGATTATTCCTCAAGTACTAGATGAGAATCAATCGCTATTTTTGGTTTAAAGTTGTTTTCTCTATGTCTTCAGGAATGGTTACTAATAAACCGAAACGTCAAAAATCCAATATAGAATGGATATTTCTCAAGTATTAGATGAGAATCAATCGCTATTTTTGATTTTAAGTCGATTCCTCCATGTCTTCAGCAATGGTTACTAATAAAAACCGAAACGTCAAAAATCCAATATAGAATGATTATTCCTCAAGTACTAGATGAGAATCAATCGCTATTTTTGGTTTAAAGTCGATTTCTCTATGTCTTCAGCAATGGTTACTAATAAAAACCGAAACGTCAAAAATCCAATATAGAATGATTATTCCTCAAGTACTAGATGAGAATCAATAGCTATTTTTGGTTTAAAGTTGTTTTCTCTATGTCTTCAGGAATGGTTATTAATAAAAACCGAAACGTCAAAAATCCAGTATAGAATGGATATTTCTCAAGTATTAGATGAGAATCAATCGCTATTTTTGATTTTAAGTCGATTCCTCCAAGTCTTCAGCAATGGTTACTAATAAAAACCGAAACGTCAAAAATCCAATATAGAATGATTATTCCTCAAGTACTAGATGAGAATCAATCGCTATTTTTGGTTTAAAATCGATTTCTCTATGTCTTCAGCAATGGTTACTAATAAAAACCGAAACGTCAAAAATCCAATATAGAATGATTATTCCTCAAGTACTAGATGAGAATCAATCGCTATTTTTGGTTTAAAATCGATTTCTCTATGTCTTCAGGAATGGTTACTAATAAAAACCGAAACGTCAAAAATCCAATATAGAATGGTTATTCCTCAAGTATTAGATGAGAATCAATCGCTATTTTTGGTTTAAAATCGATTTCTCTGTCTTCAGCAAAGGTAACGGATAAGAAAACAACGCAGTTGCTATGGTTACTCATAAAAATTCCTCCCAAATTTTTAGCATTTCACAGAGAGAAGCCTATCCATTCTTACTTAAGCAAGGCTAAATGAGCTATATTAAAACTTTCAAATGAATAAATTTTAAAGAATTAAAAAAATTAAAAAAGTACCATCTAACTCTAGAGTAAAGTACTTTAAAATATAATTTTACTAAAAACTTTATTTAACCTTTTTTGTGCTCCCCAAGGTACTTAATTAGGATATTAAATTTCATCAAAATTGGTTAAGTCATTTTCAAGATATTTAGAAAAAACTAAAAAAGTACTGAAATAAAGTACTAATGTTTGTGGGCCGATATGTACCAAAAACTAATCAGCGCTTCATTTTGTTAAACTAATGGTAGGTTTTCAATTTCATTTCAATCGGTGCAACGGTGTGGAAAAAATCGTGGGCCAAAAAAGCGATAACATACATCCATCCATACATATGCATCCATCCATACATACATCCATCCATACATACATCCATACATACATCCATCCATCCGCACGCACTAAATGAAAAAATCGCACTTTTTGGCCTCTCGACGAGACCCCATGTAATTTTTGGCAAAACCGTCACGTGCTAAAATTCAACCTAATTGAATACTACAATTTGTGACTTTAATTGAGTCCATGGGTTCCGTAGTCTTTACCTGAGGACCCTTTGAAGCCACGCTTGCCCCGAGAGCGATTACAATACTTTACCCATGCTTTGCATTGGATAAAGTAAAAATGTCGTCAGAAAGAAATTGGAGATTTTATTAAAAGAATTGAATTTATTTGAAGCCAGTGGAAAATTAACAAAAAATTTGAAAATGCTCTTAGTTGGTCTCCTTTGCATTAAACCAACCTCAAAAGAAAGTCAAAGAGTATTTTCGAATTCTGGGATTTTAGCGTCACCAAAAATTAGGACACGTCTCAACGACAATTCGGTTAATGCGCTAAATTTTGTCTCAGAACTCATTTTAAAAACTCTTCTGATAAAGTCGAAAAGGGGGATGTTCTTCTCTCTTTTTGGGGGAGGGGGGAGCAAAACAGAAGGTGTTGCTGAGATTTATGAAGAAATCTCACTCCAAAAGAGCTGATTCGTGAATGAAAAGGTTCCTCCCCAGTGATCGTTTTAATCTTATCAAAAGACAAAACCAATTTGCAAATATTCTATAATAAAATTTCTACTCTCGGCTAAAATTTAGCCCTTTCGACCAAACTGTGTATACAAAATTTGGTTAGTTTTTGCATTTCTTCTGGTAATTAAATTTTTTGTTTTAATGAAAAAAATAAATGAATATTTTAATTGTTTTTTAAATTAAAAATTTATTTTGATTAAGTAGATATTGATGAGGCAGTCCAAAAAAAGAAGAAGATAATTTACACTATCTTTTTATTCAACGAACGAAGCGAACGAACGAAGCCGGTGCCAAACATATAAATTTTATGAATCAAACTCGACGGATTTTAATTATTACGATTGGCGGGTACGCTCGCTTATATAGTTTGTTTGCCACCGACTTCAAAAAGTGATTTCATGTAAATATTTCGACGTTTAGTTGTAACTAAATTATTATAGATAATTATTTTATACCTTTTAGTACATTTTATTTTATTTTTTGAGTTCTTATTATTTTATTTGTTGCATTTAATTTTTTTTGAAGTCGGTTTTATTCTTTTTTATAAAAATTATTTTTATTTTTCTCTTTTTAGTGATGTTATTAATAGTGACTTAATATAATATTTTGTATGCATCTCGTAAGAGAAAGGGCCGGGCGAATGAATCAGAAAATTATAATAAAATTAAATTCATAAATATAGAAATTCTCTAGAAACGTTTGCGGGTTTTAAATGAATGTTTTCAGATTGATTTTTTTATAAAAGATTTTATTTATTATAATTTCGATTATTTGCTCATAAGAATTGGATATTTACGTTAATTCGTCATTGATCATATCATCAGAACTTGACCAAATTAATATGGGACCACCCCTAAGGTACCTCTTTCCAATATAAAAAGAATAATCGAAATCGGTTCATAAACAAAGAAGTTATGCCTAAACAAACATAGCAAAAAATGTCCAATAACAATGAAAAAAACGGGACCAATCGGAAACTAGACTGAATCCAATGCAAAAAAAATCATCAAAATCGGTTCACAATTGGCAAAGATATGAGGTAACATAGACAGAAAAAAAAATTCAGTCGAATTGAGAACCTCCTCCTTTTTCGAAGTAAGTTTAAAAAAGTAAGAAAAGGAGAAAAAAAAAGAATCATATTCTCGATAGAAGTGAAATTGTAAATATTTTAATGGAGTTTCAAAATACCCTTTTATTTATTTATTGGGAATATCGAAAAATATATTATCGTTGTTAAATTGAAGGAAAAAGGCATAAAATTAATAAAAGATTTGATCTTGGTCAAGAGAATGAGCCATTTTTCTGAAACACGAAAAATTCCTCACTAGCACCCGAGAATTCGATAAATAACTAAAAGCCCATCTTCTTAATGAACTAGACAGCTATTAGTGCATTAAAAGACACATTATGCACCTAGAAAACAACAAGGTAAGTTGGGTTTAAATTTTATTCTAATTTCTTATGCAAATATTTAGGACATACTTCACTTTATGTATTGGATATCTTTTGTTTTATTTAATAATGATTTTAATCTGAAATATCAATTCAATAGTTGAAACTACAAATAATTTTAATCAATTAGAAATTTTTCCAGTATGTGTTTAGGAATTATTGACCAAGGGGTGGTCAACTTCTCAAACACAAATCACTTGTTGATACAATTTGATGGCTGTATATGTATATAATTAAGTAATGGAGAGGATTCAGCCAATGGGTAGCCTCTGCTGAATAAAAAACTCCCAACTCAGCTCTTAGGAACTGATGATGGCATTATTTAATTAAAGCCGAAACGTTTTCTATAATTGGGAGTTTTTTATTCAGCAGAGGCTACCCATTGGCTGAATCCCTCTCCATTACTTAATTATACAAATCACTTGTTTTTAGAAATTGACAAGGGGTCGTCAATTTTTAAATCAACGCAGTTCCAATTGTTTTACGTCAGATGACTTGTTTCTTAATTGAATCGTTGATGTACTGTTTAGGAATTTCTTTTTTATTTCCCGTTCTACTTGTTTTCCCATATGGCCAACTATTAACTAGCGGTGTGGTCAACTAGGTACTAAAATTTCAAAAAAAAATTCCTAGATCATGCCACCAATAAAAGGAAATTTTCGAAATTACAAGCCTGATGATACGGAAAGAGCCATTTTTAGCAATATCGATTTGTTTAACTATGACTGGAAGGGATGTTGTGTCCATTAGTCAACCGAAGCAAGTGAGTAAAACTAGAAACGTCTACTCAGTTCCAGGACTTGATTTCCTGTGGCAAACTTAAGCTGGAGCAATTAATTGTCATTTTTTATGTGTATAAGCGCTTGGTAATAGGGGTGTCAATTACTAAAAAAATAATGGTCTACTTCTGAAACACTTGAGCCTGTAACTTGACTTTTTGAAAAATATTTATTTAAGAAATGAATTTAATTTTATTTATGAACGAATCAAAGATTTTAGTAGAAATATTTTTACATTGCATATCAGAGGGCTTCGTCCCTTAGGGAATCGAACCCAAGCGCTAACTAGCTTGCCGGGCCGTTAGCCCAAACCCTTAACACGAATCTCTCTCGATATGCAACATACACTCGAGAGCAAAAAAATGCCACACCCCCCACATTTTCACTTCAAACTTGAATATTTTTTAAATTAATTTTTTTTTGCATGTACTATTTTGATTAAATTAAAGTACACACTGTTAGCTCTAAAAAAACAAAATGTTTACCTTTGACCTGCAAAATCATTAGATTACTAACAAAAGAACAAAAGATTCCGAAATTACTCGTTTGTGGGATTTTGAGAATTTGAAACTTATACTATTTAGAAGCAAAAAGCTACCGAGCATCACTCGGTGCTCCAGGCACTAATATATAATACGGCGTTATGAAAAAATTTTAATTGAAAAAAGGCGCTATAGGACTCGAAAGGTTTGGTAGCCCCTGGCTTATATGACACAGTACATATCCTCTGGAATTATTATGTTAAGCTGAAAACCTAGTGGAGCGATAAGTTTAGAAGTGAAACAAACTTGTTTGAATTTTCTCAGAACTCTTCTCTCTTTTTGCTTTTTGCCCTTTTCTATGTTTTCAGCTTAACTACAATCCCAAAGAGATAAAGGGTTCAACATTTGATATTTTTTCCCCTTAGATCTCTTCCTTTTTCAATTCTACTAACATTTATATAAGCAGACAAGATCAACTATTTTAATTCTACCTTCCGGCTGGTCTTTTGTCTAAAATTCTCATTTTCCCTTTTCTTTTGCGAGGAGGTACATTTTCCCAATTGGTTGTTTCTCTTTTGCATTTCTATCAAATATACTTAAGATAGAATGTTTTCACTACTGCGTTAAAATATATTTTTAATGACTAAAATTTCTCTTTTATTATTGAAAAAAATAAGATTTTTCAGTTTTAAATAAAATTGCGTATATGTTTATGTCAAACAATATTTTGGAAATATACAGACAGAAAAAAATTTCAAAAAAAAAAATTGATATTGGGCGATTTTTGAAAAGGTTATGAGAGAAAAAACGAAATTCGATCTCTTTTAAATCAAAAAATTTCAATATTTACCAGGAAGAGTTTTTTGATGGGTACAAAAAATCTTATAAATTGGATTGTTTTAAGGATCTCAGACAATTATTTACGGAGATAGAGACGTTTAAAGATTTTAAAGACAAAAAAAAACGATAATTGAAATTTTTAAACAATTTCAGTACCGGTTTAAACCCAAATTCATCTTTTCTACTTTTAATCAAATAATAGCTTTGTAATTTATTCATCAAAAAAATTTTCACGTTTCGTTTTCGACTAAATTAATGAACGAAACTAGATTTGTCCCTTTTAGCATTTCCATTAGATAATGGTGGTTTCATGTATTTATTGTATTGTATGTGCCTCTTTTGTTCTAAAAAATTGTTTCCATTAATTTTCGATAATTCATTTTTGAAAAACATTTATGAAATATATCGTTGAGATATTAACCTTATTTATTCATTTGTTTAGTTCAGGGGTGTCCAACGTATCATTTGGCTTATTTGGGCCACATTTGAAGAAAAAAAAATTTCTCAGGCCGCAGATAAAATATACTTATTAATTGAGTGGATATCGATGAGGCAGTCCAAAAAAAGAAGAAGATAATTTACACTATCTTTTTATTCATAAAACCGACGTTTCGGAGACTATTCCTTCCTTCTTCAGAGTTTTGAAAAAAAATTTGGACTGCCTCATTGATATCCACTTAATTCACTTATCAGTCCGTCTCCAAAAATTACTCCAATCATACTTATTAATATTTGTTAATCAAAAAACATAGTTAATACAGTAGTATAATGATATCCACTATAACAAAGAATATACTATGTAGATGTTTCTACTTTACCATACAGGATATATGGTCAAGTATTGTATTGTAATCGTGGATGAAAAAAGTGGGTTTTTTTGTGCTTCTTTTTTCAAAATATCTCAAAAACGGCTTAAACTATTTTGATTTAAAAAATTGATTGGGTACCATGGCATTTCGGTCTACAACAAAGCACTAATAAGTAAACATGAAAAAAATTATAATCATTTTTCGAGATAATAACTGTTTTGTCAAAATGTTTGTTAGTACGTTAGTGTTACCAAATTATTGTGGCGCACTAGCTCAAAAACTAGTACGAATATTAAAACGAAATTTCATATGTAGTTTTGGTGAATCCAGATTTAGAGATGATTAAATTTTGGTTGAAATCGAACACAAAATTAAGATGAGGGGAGTGGGGGGGGGGGGGGGTGACTAAAAATAAAAATTATAAGAATTTCAATTTAAAATAAACAAGAAAAATGAAATATACTATAAAATGAACGTACAATAAATAAACTGCAACGGATCGTTGCTAAACTTATCTAATGTACTATCTTATTCTAGGGTAAAGTACTTTAAAATGTAATTTTACAAAAAACTTTATATGACCTTTTTTATGGTCCTCGAGTTACTTAATTAGAATATTAAATTTCATCAAAATTCGTTTAGTTATTTTCAAAATATTTGGAAAAAACTAAAAAAGTAACTAAATAAAGTACTAATGTTTGTGGGCAGATATGTACCAAAAACTAATCAGAGCTTCATTTTGTTAAAATAATGGTAGGTTTTCAATTTCATTTCAATCGGTGCAAAGGTGTGGAAAAAATCGTGGACGAAATTAAGAAAAAAATAAAAACCGACTTCAAAAATTAAATGCAACAAATAAAATACACTAAAAGGTATAAAATAATTATTATCTTATTTAGTTACAACTAAACGACGAAATAATAACATGAAATTACTTTTTGAAGTCGGTACCAAACAAACTATACCTATAAGCGAGCGTACCCGCCAAACGTACTAAGTAAGATCCGTCTAGTGCGATTCATAAAAGGTATATGTTTGGCACCAACTTCAAAAAGTAATTTCATGTTAATATTTCGTCGTTTAGTTGTAACTAAATAAGATAATAATTATTTTATACCTTTTAGTGTATTTTATATTTGTTGCATTTAATTTTTTGAAGTCGGTTTTTATTTTTTTCTTAAAAATTATTTTTATTTTTCTCTTTTTAGTGATGTTATTAATAGTGATCATATCATCAGAACTTGACCAAATTAATATGACACCATCCCTAAGACACCCCCTTTCGGATAAAAAAAGAACCATCGAAATCGGTTCATAAACAAAGAGGTTAGGTCTAAACAAACCTAATAAAAAAGGTCTAATACCTATGAAAAAAAAACGAAAAAAATGGGACCAATCGGAAGCTAGACTGGACCCAATGCAAAATTTTTTTCAAAATCGGTTGACAATTGGCGGAGATATGAGGTAACATAGGCACAAAAATAAAAAAAAATTCAGTCGAATAGAGAACCTCCTCCTTTTTTGAAGTCGGTTAAAAAACGATAGCATACATCGGCCCATCCATCAGCACGCACTTCCAAAAAAAATGGCACTTTTTGGCCTCCCCATGTAATCTTTGGCAAAACCGTCACGTGCTAAAATTCAATCTAATTGAATACTACAATTTGTGACCTTAATTGAGTCCATGGGTTCCGTAGTTTTTACCTGAGGATCCTTTGAAGCCGCGCTTGCCGCGAGACCGATTACAATACTTTCCCCATGCTTCGCATTGGATAAAGTAAAATGAAAGGTGATAATTCTAATAAAATAGTCTCAAAAGGTTATACGACCTAGCTTTTCTCAGTGTGATCGAACCAAAAATTAAGGAGGGGGGGGGGCTTAAAAAATTAAAATTATAAAATTTTCAAAATAAAAAAACCCAAGAAAAATTAAATTTATTGTAAAATTAACCTATAACAAAAAAGTGTTATTATTATTATCAGGGCCAAAAAATGGTAAACTCATGTGGATGGTAACATTAGCTTATTTAAGCTTGGAATAATTAAATTATCCAAAAGAATTAAAAAATTGTATTTAAATGTTTACCTTGTCGTTATCATGAAGGTTTGAACAATTCTCACAAAAGCATTGTCACAAAAAATCCACAAAACGCGACACCCTATGAATAAAACACAAATATTAAGGCACTTGCTCCACTGGCTGTTCGACTCGGAATGAAATAAATGCATTTCAATGCAAATAAACAGAGCAAAGGGAAAAGAATCCCGTTACTTTTGATTAGATATCAGGAAGGAAAGAAAATAATTCTAGATAAAAGAAAATCATATATTCAAGAAATGCTCAATTGATTGGAGATTGGTTTGAAAACAACTAGCGTGATGTGAGTCAAGGGATTTTCACTTAACTTTTCGTCATTAATTAAAAATCAACATTTTAAAGGAATAAACATATTTAAATAAATATTTATTTATTTATTTATTTTACAAAATACTATTTATTTATTTATTTATTTATTTTACAAAATACATGGCATATCAACTACTAAGGTCATTAGTGCCACCGAGTTCCTGACTTCTTTTTCTTTCTTCAATTCCATCTTCACTCTTCTATGCATTAAGAAATGAAGAAAAAAACAGAGGAGCAAAACAAAAACCAAAGTCAAAGAAAACAACAACAAAAAATCAAAATCAACAATATAGCAAACAGAGAACAACAGAAAAAACAAAACCTCCGACAAATCATATACCATATTCAAAACACACAAGAAATATCTACAAAAAATACATATAGGTAATAAGAAAATCAACCAAAATAGAATAATAATAAAAATAAATCGAAAACTATAAAATATTAAATTTGTGAGAAAAACCCTGTTTCTTTTAAAAATAGAAATAAATTATTAAATTCTTTCGGATCTACCAAAATATTCTTTAAATTTCCTTGAATTTTAAATCTATCTCTCAGGGTATTGTATAAAGGACACTCTATCAAAAGATGGTGTACATTCATTCTCTTATTACAAGAAACGCAGTGAGGCGGGGATTGTTTGTTGAAAAGATATTGATGAGAGAAGATACAATGACCTATCTTTAGTCTATTTAATATAATTTGTTGTTTTCTTGGTAAAGCCATCAGATTATATTTAGTTATTGTAGGTAACGTTTTCTTTAGATGATTATTTTCAATTTTGAGCCAGTCCTCTTTCCACTTATTAAAAATACATCCGTTTATATAATTTTTTAGGTCGAAATAATTCATAACTATGAAGTCTAAATTTCGTTTTAAAGCACCCATTTTTGCAAGGCTATCTACTATTTCGTTCCCCAAAATATTTTTATGAGATGGAATCCAGAAGAAAATGATCTCCATATTTAAATCTTGTAATTTCTTTACTAGAATTAAAATTTTTTGAACAAGTGGATGTTGGGTAAAAATATTTTCCAAAGATTTAAGTACACACATGGAATCAGAACAAATTAAAAATTTACTGCCATTTAAAGATTTAATTTTTGTCAAAATTTGTATGAGTGCCATTAGCTCTGCTGTAAAAATGCTGCTTGCAAATGATAATTTGAAATATCTTTCAAGAAGTCCAATCTTGAATGCACATCCAACTCCGGAATCAGATTTAGAACCGTCAGTAAAGGAAATTTGAAAGTTAGAATATTTAGATACAATATCTAAAAAAAGATGTTGGTAAACAATTGGATTTGTATCACACTTTTTAAATGTTAACATATCCCAAATGATAAATGGTTTCGGAAGACTCCAAGGTGGCTCGGGGCATGGAATTAAAGTGATCAGATTCTCGAAGTAATTTTGATATAAGTCGAAATACGTTTTCATTCTGAGTGAAAGTGGTCTTGAGCTTCTAGGCTTGGCAAGGAATTTATTAGTTAATTTATTTTTGAATACAGAATCAAATGTGGGATGTGATGGAATTGATTTGATTTTGCATATGTAATTAATGGACAATATGTCCCTTCTCACTCTGAGAGGAGGCTCACCTGCAAGAGCCAACAAGCTAACTATTGGGCTAGTACGAAAAGCACCTAAGCAAATTCTAATACATGAGTTATGCAATGTATTTAATTTTATTAGGATATTATCTCTTGCAGAGGCATATACTGGACATCCATAATCGATTTTACTTCTGATGAGGGCTCTATAAATCCTTAGCAAACTTGTTGAATCAGCTCCCCAAGTATGATTGGATAAAATTCTTAATAAATTGATTGATTTAATACATTTTTGCTTAATATTTGAAACATGATCTGACCATTTTAATTTTTTATCAAAAATAAGACCTAGAAATTTTATAGACTCTTTGTATACAAGTGGTGAACTATCACAAAAGAGAACTGGGTCTACATTACAATTCCTTAATTTACAAAAATGTATAGCAGCACTTTTCTCAAGAGAAATCTTGAAGCCGTTCTCCTTTGTCCATTTAACTATTTTATTAATTGCAGTTTGTAATCTATTTTGAACAATGGATAAATTTTTAGATTTAAAATATAAAGCCAAATCATCAGCGAAGATTGAATACTTAATTCTACATCCCAATTCTGAAACAACTCCGTTAAAAGCTATGGCAAATAACATACAGCTAAGTGGACTTCCTTGGATCAATCCATTCTCCTGGGTCTTCACATCCGACAATGAATTCTGAATTCGTACTTGAAAGGTACGATCAGTCAAAATATTTTTTATAAAATGCACTAAGTGACCCTTTATCCTCCATTTTTTGAAGCTTTTTAAAATCAGATGCCTCCAAGTTCTATCATAAGCTTTTTCTATATCAAAAAAGACAGCAATAACATGCTCCTTCTTGATAAATGCTGATTGTATGTAATCTTCAAGCCTAACTAAATGATCCAGGCAAGATCTTCTAGGCCGAAATCCACATTGGTTATTTGAAAGTAAATTTCTTGACTCAAGGATCCAAGAGAGTCTTTTGTTAACCATTCTATCTAAGATTTTATAGACACAGTTTGTTAAAGAAATAGGACGAAAATTTTCTACCTTGTCTAGGTTATTATTACGTTTTGGAATGGGAACTAGTATCGATCTCTTCCAAGATTGAGGAAAGAGATCATTAATCCAAATTTCGTTTAAAGTATTAAACAAAAAAGTTTTTGTATTTAAATTTAAATGTTTAATCATCTCTAAATGAATTCCATCGGAACCAGGTGAGTTACTTTTAGACTTCTTCAAAGCATATTCAAATTCACTAAAGGTAAACGGACTATTATAGGGTTCATCATTATCCGAATGAAAAGAAATAGGAATCTGTTCGTTCAAATTTTTAATAGCTAGAAATTCACTGTCATAATTTAGGTTCGATGAAGCTTGATAAAATCGATTGGCAAAAATATTTGCAATTTCATATGGATTATAGATAATGTTATTATTAACATTTAAAAATTTTAAATTCTGGGTATATCGACCCTGAATTTTATTTAATTTCTCCCACACAAATTTGCTTGAAGTAGAGGGCGTAATAGTAGAAATATAATTTTCCCAACTTATCCTTTTATTTTTTTTTATGATAAATTTTGCTTTAGCTCTAATTTTTCTAAAATTTATAAGATTTTCAGTATTTGGATAAGTGTTAAATTTGCGAAAGGCCTTTTTCCTTTCATTGATAACATTCTTAACCTCGATATTCCACCAAGGAACACCCGGCCTTTTATTAATAGTAGTAGTTTTAGGAATAGATGTTTCTGCAGCTTTAACAATTATATCAGTGATATATTTCATTTTTTCCAACGGATTCCTTTCCACATTTTGCTCGCAAACTGAAAGTCGATTAAATAAATCCCAGTTAGCATGCTTAAGTTTCCATTTAGCATGGGATCTTTGAGAAAGAGTATTTATTTGGGAAGATGAAATTATTATAGGAAGGTGATCAGATGAACATAGATCGTCAAATGTATACCAATTAAATTTAGTTTTAATGGAAGGAGAAACAAAAGTAAGATCAATAGTCGAAAAGGATCCATGAGCCAAACTAAAATAAGTTGAAGACCCATCGTTTAAAAAAGAAATGTTATTGTTCAAAAAGAATGTTTCTAACATTCTCCCTCTGCTATCTAAAATATCACCTCCAAAAATAGGATTTTTAGCATTAAAATCTCCCAGAAATAAAAAAGGATTATTAATTTGGCTTAAAATATTGTTGATTTCATCTAAAGAAACGTTATTATTTTGCGGAAGATAAATATTACAAATAGTTAAGGGAAACCCTATAAATATTTTAACAGCAATCACTTGGAAATTAGAAATAAGAGGTACATACTCAGATTTTATATTATTCCTAATACAAATAGAAACTCCTCCATGAGCTCTCAGGCCTCTCTCTTCATCTTTTCTATATATATTATAACCCTTCAGGGTAACAGGTTGTTCTCCAATAGTATGTGTTTCTTGTAGACAAATGCACACAGGATCAAATCTCTTCAATAACAATTTAATCTCCTCGAAATGATTAAAGAATCCATTACAATTCCATTGTATAATATTAGAATTTAAACTCATAAAAGAAAAGGTTAAAAAAGCAGCTTTTATAAAAATGATTACAACAAATAAATTTAAAAAGGAGAAAAATTCCAATAAAAAATATGAAAATAAATTTTATCAAAATTGATTAAAAAAACTATAATTTTTTCCTTCCTTTAAGTGATTTTTGTTTTATGCCACCATTTTTTTTATTTGGTACATAAGACCAACACATGTCTGCCTCAGAACCATTTTCGGATATCGACTGAATCTCTTCAATATTGAAAGTTTCTGCCCTGTGTAAATTTGAGTTATTTTTATTGGGTACTTTATGGGGAAGCTCAGGAGATGGCTGAATAAATGATGTTGATGGAATATTTTCACTAGAAATTTGACTAGATTGTGTATTTCTTGAAAAAATTAAACTATTTTCACTTTCTGTGCTCTCGGATGAATTCAGATGATTTTTATCAGAGATGAGCTTTGCAATCTGGTTTTTCATAAGTTCAATTTGTTTGTTTAAGCTAAAAATCTCAATTTTAAGTTCCTGGCAAGATGAACAATTTTTTGGTACAGATTGAGTCACTGCAGAATACGATGTATGTTTAATTTTTTCATTTTTTTCATACTGACTTTTGGCCGCAAAATAAGAAATATTTTGTTTTGATGACAATTCTAGAATATTCTTTTCCTTTGTAAGTAGAGGACATTTTTTCGAAAACGCAGGGTGTGATCCCCCACAATTATGGCATTTTGCAGGCCTATCACATTTGTTTGTTCCAATTTTATGATCTATATCTCCACAGAAACCGCATATTTCATGTTCTGATTTACACGATCTGGCCGAGTGCGAAAATCTCTGGCATCTGAAACATCGAAGGGGAGGAGGGATGTATCTTCTAACTGAAAGATTATAAAAACCAACCTTTAATTTTAGTGGCAGTGTGGATGTTCCAAAAGTGATGATGGTAAGGGGAGTTTCCAAAATCTGATTGTTAATTCTTTTTTTTATTTTATGAATGTCAATAACATTCTGGTTTTTTAATTCGCTAATAATCACTTCCTTAGGAATATCAACTAGATCTTCGCAATATATAATACCCTTACAGGAATTTAGTTTCTGATGTGGTTCTACCTTTATCGGAATTTCATTTGATATATTAGTTAAATTAAGTAATAGTCTAGTTTGTTTATTATCAAATGTTTCTACTAAAATTGTTCCATTTCGCAGTTTTTTAATATTTTTCACTTGACTAGTGGCCTGATCGGATATGACTTTATTGATAAGAAAAGGAGAAACCTTATTTAGCTTTTGGCTACTATCAGCATGACTAATTAATAGAAATTTTGGTTCTGGTTTTTCTGAAAGTTGGTGATCGAATTTGGAGAGATTAGGCTTATTAGTCTTAGGTTTTTTTGAAAACCATGCCGGAAAGCTGGTCTCATTCGAAACATCTAACATAAAAGGCGAGATGGAGGAAATTATACCTCCGACCCCACCAGAATCTTGGGCCATAGCCTAATAGAAGAAAAAACAATAACACAATAATATTATACTAAGTTTGATATGTCTAAAAGAAAAAATAAAACAAATGAAATAAAGAAAGAAGAAATAGAACAAAACAAACTGAAAAGTATGGTAGCTTATCTGAGATAGGGCGATCCTTTCAGACAGGCCAGAAAAATTATCCTTAATATATGTAGTCTTGAAGATAGAATCAATTGAACAAATTTAATTATTAATGACTTAATATTGGGTAGAAATATTATAATTTAAATTAATTAAATTGGAGAGAAAAAAATCGCAATGTTGTGTTTATATCACGGCAAGGTGGATTGGTCTCAATTAAAGTCACAAATTGTAGTATTCAATTAGGTTGAATTTTAGCACGTGACGGTTTTGCCAAAAATTACATGGGGTCTCGTCGAGAGGCCAAAAAGTGCCATTTTTTCATTTAGTGCGTGCGGATGGATGGATGGATGTATGGATGGATGTATGGATGTATGTTATCGTTTTTTTGGCCCACGATTTTTTCCACACCGTTGCACCGATTGAAATGAAATTGAAAACCTACCATTAGTTTAACCAAATGAAGCGCTGATTAGTTTTTGGTACATATCGACCCACAAACATTAGTACTTTATTTCAGTACTTTTTTAGTTTTTTCTAAATATCTTGAAAATGACTTAACCAATTTTGATGAAATTTAATATCCTAATTAAGTACCTTGGGGACCACAAAAAAGGATAAATAAAGTTTTTAGTAAAATTATATTTTAAAGTACTTTACTCTAGAGTAAGAGAGTACTTTTTTAATTTTTTAAATTCTTTAAAATTTATTCATTTGAACCTTTTAATATAGCTCATTTAGCCTTGCTTAAATAAGAATGGATAGGCTTCTCTCTGTGAAATTCTAAAAATTTGGGAGGAAATTTTATAAGTAACCATAGCAACTGCGTTGTTTTCTTTCCCTTACCTTTGCAGAAGACATAGAGGAATCGACTTTAAACCAAAAATAGCGATTGATTCTCATCAAATACTTGAGGAATAACCATTCTATATTGGATTTTTGACGTTTCGGTTTTTATTGGTGACCATTGCTGAAGACATAGAGGAATCGACTTTAAACCAAAAATAGCGATTGATTCTCATCTAGTACTTGAGGAATAACCATTCTATATTGGATTTTTGACGTTTCGGTTTTTATTGGTGACCATTTCTGAAGACATAGAGGAATCGACTTTAAACCAAAAATAGCGATTGATTCTCATCAAATACTTGAGGAATAACCATTCTATATTGGATTTTTGACGTTTCGGTTTTTATTGGTAACCATTGCTGAAGACATAGAGGAATCGACTTTAAACCAAAAATAGCGATTGATTCTCATCTAGTACTTGAGGAATAACCATTCTATATTGGATTTTTGACGTTTCGGTTTTTATTGATCACCATTTCTGAAGACATAGAGGAATCGACTTTAAACCAAAAATAGCGATTGAGTCTCATCAAATACTTGAGGAATAACCATTCTATATTGGATTTTTGACGTTTCGGTTTTTATTGGTAACCATTGCTGAAGACATAGAGGTATCGACTTTAAACCAAAAATAGCGATTGATTCTCATCTAGTACTTGAGGAATAACCATTCTATATTGGATTTTTGACGTTTCGGTTTTTATTGGTAACCATTGCTGAAGACATGGAGGAATCGACTTAAAATCAAAAATAGTCATCGATTCTCATCTAATACTTGAGGAATAACAATTCTACATTAGGTTTTTGACGTTTCGATTATTATTGGTAACCATTGCTGAAGACATGGAGGAATCGACTTAAAATCAAAAATAACGATCGATTCTTATCTAATACTAGAGGAATAACCTTATTGCATTCCATTTTTGATGTTTTGACTATTAATGGCAACCTCTACTGAAAACGTGGAAGAATAGACTTAAAATCAAAAAGACTAAAATCTTTTTTGGTAAACAACTCAAGCTTGAGTTGTTTGCCATAAAAGAATTTAGTCTTTTTGATTTTAAGTCTATTCTTCCACGTTTTCAGTAGAGGTTGCCATTAATAGTCAAAACATCAAAAATGGAATGCAATAAGGTTATTCCTCTAGTATTAGATAAGAATCGATCGTTATTTTTGATTTTAAGTCGATTCCTCCATGCCTTCAGCAATGGTTACCAATAATAATCGAAACGTCAAAAACCTAATGTAGAATTGTTATTCCTCAAGTATTAGATGAGAATCGATGGCTATTTTTGATTTTAAGTCGATTCCTCCATGTCTTCAGCAATGGTTACAATAATAACCGAAATGTCAAAAATCAAATGTAGAATGGTTATTCCTCAACTATTAAATGAGAATTATTTTTGAATTAATGTCAATATGAACTACAAATTGCAAGTGATATCTGATTAATAATAAAGGAACAAACATATTAATATTTCAAATGAATTTGATAAAGTTTAGCAACGATCCGTTGCAGCTTTATTTTTTTTGAAGGACTTTCACCAACTTGATGAAAAACTAATATTTGCTAGAATAATAAATATATTCGAAGCAACTTAAAAAAAATTGAAATTATTTACCTCGTAGTTTTGATAAAAAATAAAAAATAAAAAACTTATTTGGGCGATTATTTTTACTGGAGGGGATATAAGACAATGGCTTGGAAATAATCCATTCATATAGAGAATATAGTAGTGTAAAAAGTACAGTCATGTTAAAAAACATAACCTAAAATTTTAGCACCGTTCATATTTATAGAGTGCTTACGAGACTAAAACTTTTTGTGTGAATTGTCGCGAAAGAACCTCCTTAAATCAATTGAAGACCGTTGTACATCCCTATAGCTATGATTTATGACTTGGTACCCGTTTAGATCTCAACTCTTTTGTCGGCGAAGCCGTTTGCACAGAATTTACCCACTTTTTCACATTTATGTTTTATGTCAGAAATCATTAATTTTTGAAAAGTTTTATCCTTTAATTAATCTAAATAATTACATTTAAACATTTATATTAATAATTATTAAATATTTCTCATAAAATATCTGTTAAAAACTTGGACAGTTTTTCATAAATTTCACCCCTTCATTTCGGGCCCCGAAGAAGGGAAAGTTTCAGTTTTTCAATTATTTCCTTTATTAATGTTCCAAGCTTTACCAGTATTCCAAATTTCAGAATTCTAGCTTGATTATATTTTCACTATATGTTAATTTAGCCTATAATAAATTTCACCCCTTCATTTTAGGTCCTGAAAAGGAGAAAGTTTCACTGTTTCCTTTAATTGTAGACAATTGCAGTAAATTTCAAATCCCAAAGCATTGCAATTCACCGTATCTTAGAAAACGGAATTAACTTTTTAAAGATTTATACATTTTTTAATTGTCATTCTCTCCCTTCTACATTCTGGACATTCATATAATTTTCTTAGTTAGTTAGTTAGTTTTAAATAAAATAAATATATATTATAGATCAGGTGTGTCCAACCGTTTGAATTACGCGGCCACATTTGAAGAAAAAATTGTCTCGGACCGCGGATGAGATATTATAATTCTATTGATATTTGTTATTCAAAAAGATAGTTAATAATGTAGAAATCATTGCAGTGTAGCATGAGGCCCGCGGGCCACGGGTTGGACAGCCCTGTTATAGACATATATACTATATATATTTGCCTAGATTAATTTGCAACAACTCTCAGAGAATACTGCCGACAGGAGACGCTGATGCCGTCGGTATATTTGGGGCAAATTTGAAATATAATTAGTAATTTTAACTCGAATTTTGAAACGAAAGACTCCAATTGATTTTAAATTAAGAAACATTAAATATATTGATAATTATTTATCCCCTCCCCCTCACCACTCAAAAATTAAATATTCAATTTGCTTTTCTTCGCGCACAGAAGAAGAAATCAATCACATCTTATTTGATTTATATTTTATATATTATTTGTTTATTTTTTAATAATTTGCCACTTTTTTATAATATTTTAAAAATCTAAATTTTGTTATTCTTATTTGTTGATTTTTACAAAATTGGACGACTTAAGACACGCATGCCCGAGTTTCTCATGGCAATACTGGAGCAGGCTGTCATACAGTACAAACAACACCTGATCTCTTTTAAATATTTGGAGCCTTATATCGATTGGGATGGATAAAATTACAAATGAAGAAGTTCTTGGAAGAATCGGAGAAAGAAGAACCTTGGGGAAGAGTCTGAAGAAGAGAAGAGGTCAGATGATGGGGCACACACTGAGACATGGGGGACTGCTTAGGGATATCTTGGAGGGGAGGTGGGAAAGAAAAGGGGAAGGGGAAGACCCAGATTAGAATATTTCAACCAAATAATTGGGGATATGGGATGCCAGACATTTAGAGAGGTCAAACAGCTGGCGGGGGACAGAGTCGAGTGGAGACGGATTGTTGCATCCATGCGCGGATGCGGGGGGCGACCGCCCCCCCCCCCAAAGCATTGGAGATCAACATTTTTATACGTTTATTTAATTTTTTTTTAATACATTAAATTTTAAAATTGAAGAAAATAAATAAGTATGTGGGGGGGCGTCTCTGCCCCCCCCGCTTGGACAATTCGATCGCGAAACACTTCCGAGATCAAAAGTAGATCTTATATTATATACCGGCGACCGTCCCCCCAAAACAGAGGTCTGGATCCGCGCCTGGTTGCATCAAACCAGTCTTAGAACTATATACTCAATGATGATGATTATATCGATTATCGATCCCACATTTAAAAAAAATGATATAATATAATTCTCCTCTTCACACGATTCCACTTATTTAAATAAATCTATTTCCACACAAAAAATATCACAATGCTGTAGATCAGGGGTTCCCAACCTTTTTGCACCTGCGTACCACTTGACTTTTTGAGAAATTTTGGCGTACCACCAGACCTAAATATTTTAATAAACGTATAATATTTACTCTTCTAAAAGTGTTCAAAGGCCTTTTGAATTAAATTCCTGACAAAACTTCATATTTTATGGTTAGATATTTGTTTATTTATAACATGCTTATAATAAAGGAGAAATAAAAAGATTAAAATGGTATTAATTTACAGTTGTATTTATTACCCATAGGTCTAAAAACATACAAATAAAAAATCAGTACAAACTCAGCAAAAAACTAATCATCATAGAAAATATACTTTTATAGTCTTTAGTGCGAAACTTGTTGTTGTTTGCCTGTGATTAAAATATCAACATTAGGAGTAATGGAACTTATCTTCACTCTTAAGTCCTCTTCAACACTTATTCTGCTTCTATGTTTATTTTTTATGTACAAGAGTTCAGAAAATCCACTCTCACACAAGTAACTCGTAACAAATGGCATCAAAAATAGCAGAGCTTGTCGGAAGATCAAAGGGTACTCGGTTTTACATCCGATCCAGAAGTTAATTAAAGATTTCTCTTTAAAATAATCTTTCATGGAACTATCTTCTGTAAGATCGATAAAACTTTCTTTTAGTTCCAATTCATTTGGTGAGGTTCCCGAAAAAGGTTTCTGATCCAGTCCACTTTTGAATAATCTTCAGAGAAATACTTCTTAAAGCTTTTTTGAAGGCCTTCCAAGTGAACAATGATATCTGCAACCACATCTGGTTTTGGAGATATTTCATTTTCTTCAAAAAATGATGATAGAGTGGGAAATACAAATAAATTCTCCTCCTGTATTTGTGAACAAAACAGAAGCTATTAATAGCATGTTGCTCACATCACTCACGCGTACCACCTGAAACGTTCCCGCGTACCACCGGTTGGGAACCCCTGTTGTAGATTATAGAAAAAAAAATACTTCCAGATTCATACCTAGAGCCTCATGTCTGTAGCTGTGTCAAGGACTAAAATGAGGCGAAACTTTTAAGAGACTATGTATTTTCGGGAGTTTACAGGTATACATTTGGAGTGTGGTTTTTTAAGAGGAATAAAATTTTTGGATCGAGACGCCACCCGCCAGGCCACGAGCCCGGAGGGCCGAGCTTCGAGGGCGTGCCGAAGGCACGCACGAAAAGCTCATTATATATAAATGGTAAATTTTAGTTAAAAAGTAAATTAAGATATCGCTCAATCAATAAGAAATATTTACTTGTTTATATCATACCCAAAGGATGTATCTACCTGTGTATATTTAATTAGGCAGTCTCTTTAATTAAGTTATAATTTTCAAAGAACAGTAAATTGCAAAAAAATACTTTTGAGAATTTCTTAAAAAATTCCATATTAAAATATTTTGGAGAATGTTGACAGGGTGGGTTATCTTATCAAGAAACCATTCTTTGCTTCAATTAAGTGTCGAGAAATACTTGAAATAACTTCGACGACCAACTGCGCCCACGCAAAGATATCTACCCCTATATTTTATATATAACATTCTTATACATTATTTTCTTACTCATTCATTATGAAAATTATATTTTGGAAAATGGGAAGGGGAGCTAGGGCTAAAATTAATAAAATGGGGAAAGGTTATTAATTTTTCAGAGGAAAAGGAACAATACTATAATAGGTGTTATATTAAATCATCAATCGCGATGTTTCGAAATTTTATTTCGGTTTTCTCAAGCTCTACAAACAAACAAATACATTAAAAACAATAATAATAATAGATGTTATCAGAGGCGTAGCCACGGGGGGTAGGGGGGGAGTCAGAATCCCCCCCCCCCCAAGGACAGGGCTCTTGGGATGAGTAACGGCAACGTCAAACCCTTTCTTATGGCAAACTAACCGTAATTAAATATATTTCATATGTTTAATCAAGAATTATGCTATTTTTTAATTTCTTGAAGTACCTTTTAAATTGTTCTCTAAATGGCCACTCGCGGGAAAGTTTTGGGGTAGTTTTGATTTCAAGATCCTATATAATTTGTGGTGTGCTGAATCCGAATCTGAGGTTTGCTAAGAAAATTTCGTGAAGAAACATTGTCAAAAATGACAAAAAAGGTAAAAAAAAATCATTTTTTGGCGGTTTTTTGCTTATAACTCGAAAACTATAAACTTTTCGTAAATAACCATCCTTTTCAAAATGAAAGGTCATAAAATTTCATACAAATTTACATGTTTTTGTCCGACCACCCGTTCGGGCTCAAGCGATAGTTGAAAATTGGTTTATTTTTTAACCGACTTCAAAAAAGGAGGAGGTTCTCTATTCGATTGAATTTTTTTTTTTTTTTTTTTTGTGCCTATTTTACCTCATATCTCCGCCAATTCTCAACCGATTTTGAAATTTTTTTTGCATTGGGTCCAGTCTAGCTTCCGATTGGTCCCATTTTTTTTCGTATTTTTTTCATAGGTATTAGACCTTTTTTATTAGGTTTGTTTAGACCTAACCTCTTTGTTTATGAACCGATTTCGATGGTTCTTTTTTTATCCGATAGGGGGTGTCTTAGGGATGGTGTCATATTAATTTGGTCAAGTTCTGATGATATGATCACTATTAATAACATCACTAAAAAGAGAAAAATAAAAATAATTTTTAAGAAAAAATAAAAACCGACTTCAAAAAATTAAATGCAACAAATAAAATACACTAAAAGGTATAAAATAATTATTATCTTATTTAGTTACAACTAAACGACGAAATATTAACATGAAATTACTTTTTGAAGTTGGTGCCAAACATATACCTTTTTATGAATCGCACTCGACGGATCTTACTTAGTACGTTTGGAGGGTATGCTCGCTTATAGGTATAGTTAGTTTGGCACCGACTTCAAAAAGTAATTTCATGTTAATATTTCGTCGTTTAGTTGTAACTAAATAAGATAATAATTATTTTATACCTTTTAGTGTATTTTATTTGTTGCATTTAATTTTTTGAAGTCGGTTTTTATTTTTCTTAAAAATTATTCTGTTACCGGAAATCCCAAAAACTCGCACTTTTTTTTAATTTTTTCACATTTTAACCATGAAGGAGCACGTTTTCGACAAAAACTCTTAGATTTATAGATATCTATAATAGTATTTTCCATGACAGGATATGATCCGAATCCTCAAAAGTGTCATAGAAAATGCTGTATATCTATAAATCTAAGAGTTTTATGAAAAAAGTGGTCCACGTTCAAGTTAACAAAATTTCCTAGAGAATGAAATATAAATCAAGTTTCTAGAATGAGTGGTTTTCATTTAATGAAGGAAAAACTGCTATTTTTAACCGACTTCAAAAAGGAGGAGGTTCTCTATTCGACTGATTTTTTTTGTGCCTATGTTACCTCATATCTCCGCCAATTGTGAACCGATTTTGAAAAAAAAAATTGCCTTGGATTCAGTCTACCTTCCGATTGGTCCCATTTTTTTTCATAGGTATTAGACCTTTTTTGTTAGGTTTGCTCATGCCGAACTTCTTTGTTTATGAACCGATTTCGATGATTCTTTTTTTTATTGGAAAGGGGGTATCTTAGGGATGGTGCCATATTAATTTGGTCAAGTTCTGATGATATGATCACTATTAATAACATCACTAAAAAGAGGAAAATAAAAATAATTTTTAAGATAAAATAAAACCGACTTCAAAAAAATTAAATGCAACAAATAAAATACACTAAAAGGTATAAAATAAGTAGTAACTTATTTAGTTACAACTAAACTAGGAAATATTAACATGAAATTACTTTTTTAAGTCGGTGCCAAACATATACCTTTTATGAATCGCATTGGCACTGACTACAAAAAGTAATTTCATGTTAATATTTCGTAGTTTAGTTGTAACTAAATAAGTTAATAATTATTTTATACCTTTTAGTGTATTTTATTTGTTGCATTTAATTTTTTTGAAGTCGGTTTTATTTTTTCTTAAAAATTATTTTTTTGAAGTCGGTTTTTTTTTCTTAAAAATTTTTTTTTAGTCGGTTTTATTTTTTTCTTAAAAATTATTTTTTGGAAAAACTTCAACCACATAGCGGAATAGGTTACCATTATCCAATTAAGATGAAACTTTGTTTTAATTGTAGAAAATCTAATCTAGTTTCAATAGAGTAGTCTTTGTCGAAAACGTGCTCTTTCATGGTCAAAATCGGAAAAAATCAAAAAAGTGCAAGTTTTTGGGATTTTCGGAAACAGAAAAAATACCCCAATTTTCAACTAGCGCTTGAACCCGAACGGTTGCTCGGAGAAAAAAACCTAAATAATGAAATTTGTAGGAAATTTTATGAACTTTTATTTTGACTAGGAAGGTTATTAACGAAAACTTGATAGTTTTCGAGTTATAAGCAAATAACCGCCAAAAAATGAGATTTTTTACCTTTTTGACAATGTTCCGTCACGAAATTTTGTTAGCAAACCTCAGATTCGGATTCAGCACACCAAAAAACCTATAGGATTAAGAAATCAAAACTACCCCAAAACTTTCCCGCCCGGGGCCCTTTAGAGAACAATTTAACTGGACTAAAAAAGCACTTCAATAAATTAAAAAAGAACATAATTCTTGATTAAACATATGAAATACAGGGTGCTTCAAAAAAATGTATACACACTTTGAACTTCCATAGAAAATTTATTTACCCTTCTACAAAGTTAAATTTCAGGAAAATAGAAAGCTGAAAGTCCAATGTAAATGAAACATAAATAACAAATGTTAATACTGTTCAAATTGGTGACCTGCAGCATCAATACAATTCTGAGTACGAGTCACCACTGATTCTGTACATCGTATCAAAACGTCCAATGAGATTTCTCTACACACTGCTTGAATCTCATTCCAAAGAATGTCTAGGTTACGTGGTTTACGTTTGTAATTCTCATCTTTTACTGTGCCCCACAAGAAGAAATCCAGTGGTGTAAGGTCTGGAGAGCGTGCTGGAAACTCGATTGGCCCCCTGCGTCCTATCCACTGTCCCGACAAATTTTGATCCAGGTAAGCTCGTACGTCCCTGTGATAGTGCGGCGGGGCACCATCTTGTTGAAAATAAAAATCATCATTACCGGACGTACGAGCTTACCTGTATTGATGCTGCAGGTCACAATTTGAACAGTATTAACATCTGTTATTTATGTTTCATTTACATTGGACTTTCAGCTTTCTATTTTCCTGAAATTTAACTTTGTAGAACGGTAAATAAATTTTCTATGGAAGTTCAAAGTGTGTATACATTTTTTGAAGCACCCTGTATATTTAATTACGGTTAGTTTGCCTTTAAGAAACGGTTTATCGTTACCGTTATTCATCCCATGAGCCCTGCACTTGGGGGGTGGGGGGTTTCTGACCCCCCCCCCCTCCTTACACCCTCCCGGGCTACGCCTTTGGTCATCATCAATTGCGATGTATCGATGTTTTATTTCGGTTTTCTCAAGCTCTACAAACAAACAAATAGATTAAAAACAATAACACTCTTTCAAATTAATCCAAACATTTCATATATACAATCACCTTGGTAATTTTTTTCTAAACACTTTGTCAGTTCATTTAGCTTTACGATTCATTTAAACATATAGAGATTTGAACCACTTTTTTCGCACATACAACAATATTTAATTAGAAAAGCGACAGAAACTCACTGAACAATCTCAAATAATTAAACAAAAAAACCTGTCAATACATTATAAAAGTAAATCTAAAAATAAACTCCTAAACATGAATTCGGTAGAATTATCATATATTAAATCTCAATCAATATATATCATTAGGCTATTTTAAAAGTATTTTTCTTTTTTTACTTTTATATTCATTATAAGTTCAACACCAGGTCACAACCGATTAATTCATTCGACCCCCTTTAATTTATTTTATTACTTATTCAATAAATTGTTAAAAATAAAACTTTAATTATAATTAGTGTTTATTCTTAAAGTTTTATTTAGTAGTATAATAACATTAAAAATTGTAACATTTTGATTTTAATCTCATAATTTAAAAATTTTGAGTCTTTTCTCAAGAATACAATTAATTAAACCATTCAATTGGAAGATTTAAATTTTTAAATTTTTTGAATCTTCCTCCCCGGAAGGCGATCGCAATTCTTCACATTATATCCTAACGATTTCTCGGTAATTTTTTGATTCATTTAAAAGCGATATATTAATATTATTTTTAATTTTAAATTCAGGTAAAAGGGTCGATTTTTAATCTCAGCCAAAATAAAATAAAATTTAATTTATATTTTTACCAACGTTTACATCAGCTATGGCCATCATCAAGACGTATCACTGGCCACAAAGTTTTGAATGTAATTGCAATTAAAAATAATATATTAATATACAAAGAGGTTCTTTCGTTGACCCTTTTAAATCCTGAAGAAGGGGTACGATCCTTCGAATTGTCGGATTTTTTAAGAGAAAGAAATTGATATTCTAATAAATTATTTTATAGAAAAATACCTTTAATTAATTAAATTCCCTAATTTTAATATATAATAATATTTGTAATGATCTATTAATGGAATTCAAAATAAAAAAAAAACAATTAATTTTGTTAAAAGAAATTTGAAAAAAATGAACCTTATTATAAATTTTTATTCAAACAACCACGAGTGAATAATTATTTAAATTAACAAAAAACTCATCAAAAACAACTTAGTCGAAGATGAGACCGTGACAGATCGAAAGTCAACCCAAAAACCGCCTAACCCGTGAATTTTATCCAAATCGTTAGAGCCGTTTTCGATATATATATATACATATATACAAGAAATGCTCATTTAATAAAAGTAGATAGATAGATAGATAAGATATCATTACATGATATAGAGAATATATATATGAAAGTAAACATAGATACATAATTAGAATCACCGTAAATTTTCAAAGACCTTGAAATGTAAATTTCTGCTATTTCCTTTCATTTATAATATTACAAATTTTGAAGTAAAATCGTTAAATCGTTATATATATATATATATATATATATATATTATATGCTCTCTCTTTTGATTCTTTGTATTTTATGCCTCAGAGATGGTCAGTGCCATGTTTAAAGCACTGGTTCCCAAAGAATCTTCCACGTTAGGATATATATAACGCGGTTTGCTCTGAGATCAGTGACCCATTATAAACACCGTGTTCTGTTAATAAATATACAGGCTTCTTACTTCAGTAGTGTTGCGTGCATCTCAAATGAATTAATTGGGGAGGTTAACAGAAACTTTTATCTTTTCTAGGAATGTAGTCGATATGCCCCCATAAGAGTTGGGGCAGAGCATTTTGCTTATTTAGAAATTCAATCAAGAAAAAAGTAACGCAGATATATATTTAATTCTTTGAACAGCATCAAGTACAACAATTAAATTTTATGTTTATACTGTTTTAAAGATGATAATTTTATCAGGCAGATGGCGTCGATTATTCTCAATACACTGCGTTTAATCGAACTCGGAAGTTTCGTTCAACTCTTCCACTAGCATATCGACGGGTATGTTGGCGATAGCTTGACGAATGTTGTTCTTCAGGTGAGCCAGAGTCCTAGGACGATCGTTGTAGTCAAGTGATTTTAGATAGCCTCATAAAAAATAGTCACAGGGGGCTAAATCAGGCCACCGTGCTGCAGATACCCCCTCAAGGAGATGATCCAGTCTATTGAGAATAATAGACGCCATCTGCCTGAAAAATTCTCATATTTAAAACTGTGTAAACATAAAATTTAAACGTTGTACTTGATGCTGTTCAAAGAATTAAATATATATCTGCGTTTTTTTCTTAATTGAATTTCTAAATAAGCAAAATGTTCTGGCCCACCCTATATCATTATAATCTTCTTAGCATATCGATGGGTATGCTGGACAATAAATTCAAAACATAAATAAATAAATGAAATAAAAAAATAGTTTTCTATTAATTTTTTAAATCAAATTAAAAATTTACCATAACTGGTCTAACTTTCTGTTAGCAAGTATTAAAAAGTAATTCGAAAGAATCAAAAGGTCATAGGATATTGAATAAAACTTTCTCTCTACACTCATGTGTGTGGTTCCATAACAAATATAATAAATCCAGCGAAATCGGCGAAAGATAAATATAGCAAATAATAACTAAACCAACATGATAAGTATATTTTATTCTATATTTTATTCATCTCACATCAAAGTATTGAACAAAATTGACTTCCTAAAAAGTTTTAAATATGTTGAAAAATGGAAAATGTAATTATTAAAAATCGGAAAAACAAGTATATTGGCAATGTGAATTTGTTTATTCTTAACAATTAACTGATAATAGGAAATCAATGTGGTTAACAATTTCCCAGGATACGTTACTGTAGAAATGGAAAAACATTCTCCAGAGCAATCATTCAAGTTTGGTCAAAAATGAAAATTCTAGCCCTTTCGACCAAACTATGTATTCAAAATTTGGTTGAGTTTGGTCAAAAGGGCTAGAATTTTCATTTTTGACCGCCCCCCCCTTTTTAGTCTGATGTAATGTTTAAAACACATTAAAAAAAAATATATTTTATGTTCTTTTCAAAAATATATTCTTTTTTTCTAGTTAAATTTATTCATATTTTATGCCACTTCAAAATGTGGTAGATCTTTATGCCCCACCCTATATTATTATAAACAAAATTATAAAAAACATTTTAAATGTGTACATCGGTCTTGGTATGCTCATTCATGCTCTTTGGAAATCAAGTTATATTCAAGGAAGAAGCTGTAGAGTGCGAATAAAAGGACACCTCTCTGATGAATTCTCTGTAACATCGGAAGTGCCTCAAGGGTTCCACCTTGGACTTCTCCTCTTCTTACTATTCTTTAACGACGCATCTCATATTTTCTTTAATGTTAAACTTCTCTTACTTGCCGATGATCTGAAAATCTTCAAAACAGTTAAATCCTGTGGATGACTGCTTGATATTGCAGGAAAACTTCGAGGTCTTTGACTTGTGGTGTCGGAATAATGGATTAGCTCTTAACCTGGGAAAATGTAAAATTATTAGTTTTCATAGGACTGTGGGACTCATACACTTCCCGTATTCATGTGCTGGATCAAAACTCACACGAGTTGATAGAATCCGTGACTTGGGTATTTTGCTTAACTAAATTGACCTACGTTCCCCATGTCGAGGCTACAGTTAACAAGGCCAGGAAAATGTTGAGTTTTATATTCCGTCCAACCAAGTCATTCAAAAATTTCAAGGTTCTAAAAATATTATATATCTCATTAGTCAGAAGCCAACTCGAATATAGCACCATTATATGGAATCCGTATTACGCAAACCATATTTCTGCCATAGAAAGAGTTCAACACAAATTCCTGCGTATTATAAATTACAAGTTCGGTATGAACGTTTCGGATCTCGACTATGATGCCATTATGTCCCTCTTATATCTGCAGAGCCTTGAGGCTTTTTTGATATAACCTTTCTTTCAAAACTTGTCAACGTTAAAATTGATTGTCCTGCATTGCTTGGCATGATTAACTTTAGACTCCCCACTCATAGAACTAGGTCTAATAATCTATTTGAAATCTCCTTCCATAACACAAATTAGGGTTATGCCAATGCGATTGACCGAATACAAAGATCTACTAATCGGATCTCACATCGCTTTGATATCTTCCATGGCTCTTTGGGATTCTTAAAATCAATGATGATGAGTAATCGAAATGCGTGTGATTCGCGATACCTTTCCGGCGGTCTGTCAATGTTAAATTTCCGTGATGTTTTGTTTAGTGCTTGTGATAGTTGTTATTGTGCTTTTCTTTTTTTCATCTTTTCACTCTGTTTCTGGATCTTGTGTGTGTCTCTTGTGTGTGATTGGTGTGACACCTTATATTTTTGAAATTTGTGTATGTTTATATTATGACTAATGTATCACCTTATATTTTTGTATATTTTGTATGATTATATTATGATTAACGTATCATCTCATATTCTTGTTAAAAAAAATTGTATTTCTGGTATGTTTATATTATGATTAACAGCTTATATTTTTGTAAATTTATTTTGTACTTGTATTGTTATGTATAAGGACACTTTTGTCCGTCTACTGATTTAAAATAAAATAAAAATTACTTAGGTATATATTCTCATCAGAACTGAAGATGACATTATATAATAAAAGCCGAAACTGTTTTTACACTTGCGAGTTTTTATTCGACATAGGGCTGAATTCCTCTCTTTCCTAGTTTATAAATTTATAATTACTCTTTGCACAACTTAAGATATTCGTTTTGTCTATATAATAAGGTTGGTGAACAACCAAATACGTATTCTTTCTATTTTAGCTAAAATAATTATCATGATTCCTTGTGCTTTCTATGGATAATAAATATCTAAGAATATCTGTCTAAAAAATCGATTTCTTGACATAACCTGTCATTTTTTGTTACTATATCCTCGTGAACTGAATTTTGAGCACAGTAAGATTGATTGACAGATGAGTCTAGACTTTAACAAACATTCGTTCTTTAATAAAATAAATTTATTCATTTATTTCGCCAATACCGTTTTCTTAGCCGATGCGATGGCTTGGATGTTAAAGCCAATAGCAAAGTCATTCTTTAGTTTTGACGCCTTATCGAAGTTTCGTTATGAGGTTTATGTCTTACTATAATATAATCTACAATGTACATAGAATATTAAAAAGCAACATTTTCTGTGAAAATAAATGTTTTGGAAATTATCTAGCATGATTGATTCTTTCTTTATCAATCAATATTTGAATAAAGCTCTGCTTGGGATGCTTTAGAAAACTTAATTATTTAAAAAATAATATAAAATTAACTACTAACATTCACAAAGATACCAGTACCTAAATAAGATTGAAGTAATTTTTGGAGACGGGCTGATAAGTGAATTGAGTGGATATTGATGAGGCAGTTCAAAACAAAGAGAAGAAAAGACCCTGAGGAAGGAGGGAATAACCCTCCGAAACGTAGGTTTATGAATAAAAAAAAGTTTAAATTATCTTCTTTTTTTGGAGTGCCTCATCAATATCCACTCAATACTAGTATATATTTGTACTTTTTTGAGCAATATAACAGATCATATTAATTAAATGGAATTAAAGAAGCAACAGGATTTTTCAAATTCAATTTATTACGTGATAATTTAATTAAATTTAAGAAAAAAAAATACATCGTTGGTCAGAATTCATGCCAAATTAATGAGTGGCAGCAGTTATTATAATTAATGACAGAATTACACTGTGGTGCAAAAAAGTGCAACATGATTCGGTATTCGGTGTCAAAATAGGGCCTTTCGCTGGTCTTCTTGACATCAACCCTAATTCCCGGAGACGTCTTCTGATAGTCCAAAAACTTAGGTTGACTCGTCGAGTTTGTAGAAGGCGCTGTTGAATTTGAGCTGCTGTATAATGCCGATCCCTCAATACCTCTGATAGTATGAATCGGTCATTTCTCTCATTTGAAGCTCTAATTCGATCAGATCCCGGTCTCCTGGCATAAGAGTTTGTTTCTCTATATCGTTTTCCAGCTTTGTGGATACTTCTAACCTATATTAAAGCAGTCGTTGAGCGACATACCGATACGATCTTCTATCATTTATTAGAGCTACAGCTTGAGCTACTTCCTCTGTCTTTATTTCCAATGAAATTAAATTAAAAGATGAGATATCCAAATCGAACTGATAAACATTAAAATATTCAATTTAATTCGGTATTAGACGATAATCATTTAATACAATTCAAAAAAGGGATCAGATTTCAAACATGAAAATTTATGCTAGTTTAAATAAATTTAATTTTAAAGGGTTTAAATTAAAATAATACATTGTTTTCACTCTAAAAATGTTTAAAAATATTTGTACAATCACAGAATGTATTAAAAGTTTAAATAAAATATGTTTTTTCTGAAAATTATACCAAAAATCTAAATATATCTAAGTATCCCACTTTTTTGCACAACAGTGTATATTTGGCTAAAACGAAGACCAGATGCCCTCTATTAAAAAACAACTTGAACTTTACTTAGGTTCGGTTCTGTTTATCATCTCGGTTCGATTAGATAAAAAAATGTGTTCCCAAAAAAACCTTGTAAGGTTTAGTTAAGATATATTCATGTCGGCTAATGCCAACCTAACCGCCTAAAGGCCAGCTCGAAATGAAGGCATACGAACCGAAGAACCGAGCCGAACTGAATATATCTTAACCGAACAGGCAATGACTTTCGAATGTTCGAAATTTCTAGATTGTACCTAGATTATAGATGTTGTTTTTTGATAGGGGGCATCTGAGCTTCGGTTTTACTCATGGCGGCCATGTTGTTTTTTCAGAGGGAATCTGATCTTCGCTTTTACCTTATATTTTTTGTATTCTTTAGGAATACATAGAAATAGAATTCAGGCCAAAATCTCAGTGTAATATATTTATTCAGTCTATGTTTGAGACCCTCTCTAACTAGTTAATAAATATCAAATCCTCTAAACTTTAATTATTTAGAAGGATCTGATATTTTTGAAGTGAAATTTTTTTTCGTTACGATAAAGGGGAAATGTCTCAAAGGAGGGGAAATAAGAGAGAGAGAAAGGAAGAATGTTTTAGTAATCTTGTTGACTGTCAGCGCATTCGTGATATTGTGACAAATCCAGCTGTATTAAATTAAATATATTTATTGAAAAAATAGCCTGAGACGCGATTCCGACCAGTAGCTTTACAATATAAATTATTTAAAAATTGAAAAAAATAAAAAAATAACCTGCAACGGATCCTTGCTAAACTTTATCCGAAGTCTTTGAAATATTAATATGTTTATTCCTTTATTATTAATCAGATATCAGTTGGTATTTTCAGTCCATGTTGACTTAAATTCAAAAATAGTGATCGATTCTCATCTAATACTCTAGGAATAACCATTCTACATAGGATTTTAAACGTTTCGGTTATTATTGGTAACCATTACTGAAGACATGCAGGAATCGACTTAGAATCAAAAATAGACATCGATTCTCATCTATTATTTGAGGAATAACCATTCTATATATTCATTTTTGACGTTTCGATTATTATTGGTAACCATTGCTGAAGACATGGAGAAATCGACTTAAAATCAAAAATAACATTCGATTATTATCTAATACTAGAGAAATAAGGTTATTCCTCTAGTATTAGATAAGAATCGATTGATATTTTTGATTTTAGCTCGATTCCTCTATGTCTTCAGCAATGGTTACCAATAACAACCAAAACAAAGGAATTATTATTTAACGGGTTATAGTGGTGTTTCACAAAGAGGAAATAAAATTAAAAAAATTAAAAAATCTTTTAAATTATTTTCGGAGATTTTTTTTTTTTTTTTTTTTTTTTTTTTTATTTATCTCTATACATATTTCGGGCTATGAACCCTTCATCAGGAGGTTAAACAGAACACTGAATATTTTTATTTCCTCTTTTGTGAAACACCACTATAACCCGTTAAATAATAATTCCTTTGTTTAATATGTTTCACTATAAACCAACACCGCTTTCCCTAAACTTTAACAACGAAAACGTCAAAAATCCAATATAGAATGGTTATTCCTCAATTACTAGATGAGAATCAATCGCTATTTTTGATTTTAACTCGATTCCTCTATGTCTACAGCAGAGGTAACGGATAAGAAAACAGCGCAGTTGCTATGGTTACTTATAAAATTTCCTCGGAAATTTTTAGCATTTCATAGAGAGAAGGCTATCAATTTTTACTTAATCAAGTTTAAATGATCTATATTAAACCGACCAAATGAATAAATTTTAAATAATTAAAAAAAGTAACATCTCACTCTAGAGTAATGCACATTAAAATATAATTTTACTAAAAACTTTATTTAAACTTTTTTGTGGTCCCCAAGGTACTTAATTATGATATTAAATTTCATCAAAATTAGCTAAGTGATATTCAAGATATTTAGGAAAAAGTACTGAAATAAAGTGTTAATGTTTGTAGGCCGATATGTACCAAAAAAAAAAAAATTTAAGAAAAAAATAAAAACCGACTTCAAAAAATTAAATGCAACAAATGAAATACACTAAAAGGTATAAAATAATTATTATATTATTTAGTTACAACTAAACGACGAAATATTAACATGAAATTACTTTTTGAAGTTGGTACCAAACAAACTATACCTATAAGCGAGCATACCCTCCCAACGTACTAAGTAAGACTCGTCGAGTGCGATTCATAAAAGATATATGTTTGGCACCAACTTCAAAAAGTAATTTCATGTTAATATTTCGTCGTTTAGTTGTAACTAAATAAGATAATAATTATTTTATACCTTTTAGTGTATTTTATTTGTTGCATTTAATTTTTTGAAGTCGGTTTTTATTTTTTCTTAAAAATTATTTTTATTGTTCTCTTTTTAGTGATGTTATTAATAGTGATGATATCATCAGAACTTGACCAAATTAATATGACACCATCCCTAAGACACCCCCTATCGGATAAAAAAAGAAACATCGAAATCGGTTCATAAACAAAGAAGTTAGGTCTAAAAAAACCTAATAAAAAAGGTCTAATACCTATGAAAAAAATGGGACCAATCGGAAGGTAGGCTGAACCCAATGCAAATTTTTTTTTCAAAATCGGTTCACAATTGGCGGAAATATGAGGTAACATAGGCACAAAAAAAAAAATCAGTCGAATAGAGAACCTCCTCCTTTTTTGAAGTCGGTTAAATAATCAACTCTGTTGAAATAATGGTAGGTTTTCAATTTCATTTCAATCGCTGCAACAGTGTGGAAAAAATTGTGGACGGAAAAAACGATATCATCCATCCATAGATCCATCCGCACGTACTAAATGAAAAAATCGCACTTTTTGGCCTCTCGACGAGACCCCATGTAATTTTTGGCAAAACCGTCACCTGCTAAAATTCAATCTAATTGAATACTACAATTTGTGACTTTAATTGAGTCCATGGGTTCCGTAGTCTTTACCTGAGGACTCCTTTGAAGTCGCGCTTGCTGCGAGACCGATTACAATAACTCCCCATGCTTCGCGTTGGAAAAGTTGTTTTCGCTAATGTTTTGAAAAATTCCTGAAACGTCTAGTTCAAAAAATAAACGTTCCAAGATTGTTTTATAAAAAATTTGTATTTTTTTTAATCATATAATTATATATATTATATTCACGATTCCAATTAAAATGAAACTCTTGTTTGATGAGGTAACTTATATCAGACAAAGAAAATACAGAGAGAAAAATAAATTCGATGTAAAAAAATATATTATATTTTTCTTTTAATGATTTTTCCACTAAAAAACATTCATAATAATTTATTATTTCTCTTTTTAACGTCTGATTGTTTGTCAAAATGAAAATAAAGTAAAAAAGAACAACAAGAGACTAATGAGGGCGAGCTTGGATTGAAAAACAAATCTCTTTCTCTTTCCCTTTCACCCTTTTAAGTGTTTAGTAAGTATCAACATTTCTTCCTCCCTAAAATGGAGGAAAAAACTTTCTTCTTTTTTTTTATTTCGTGAGTTGCATTGTATTGTATATTTTATCGTGGGTTGAATAACAATATATTTTTTCTCCATATTATTATTGTTATTTATTCAAATGAATGCTGCTGGGTACTTTGGTCTGGCAAAAAACTCAAGACTTTATAATTACTTAATTAATTATGAAAAAAATGTATAATTCTTAAAAAAATTCATAGTTGAACTAAATATTTACTCATGGACGTAGTTAGGGGGAAGGGGGCAGTCCCCCTTACAAAACATATTTATCCCTCCCTAGAAAATTCAAAATTCCATTATTTCTAGGCATCACTTATGTATTTATCACTAAATTATTTTGTTACTTCTAAATTTCGGTCTCTTCAAGACACTATCAAATAGAGGACTTTGCACTTGGTATAGGTATATAAGAAGCGACTGTGGGTCAGTGGTTAGAGTGTCGGGCCGCTGGCCTGAAATACGCTGGTCCGAGACTGACTCTCGGCAGATATTTGCAGTAGCCTCCAATTGGAAAGCAATGGCAAACTACCAAGAGTATAATTGCCTATTAGCCTCTCCAAACTAGGCGTTTGGAACTGGCGTTAAAAAGTAGTCTCCGTATATCTGTCTAAAAACAGCTAAACACACTCAGCACAGGTATATGTGGAGAGGAGCCGAAACGTCAGGGGTGACCTGATATGGCAGTTAAAAAGAAGAAGAGGATAGGTATATAGGTATGTTGCAGTAAAATCCCGTTTTTAGTAAGAACGGGTTCTTACTACCTTAGTTAAAACGATTTTCAGTGAATACATTTGTGGCAACTAGAATTAACTGATTTTGGCTGGGTTTGGTCTAGATTCTAGAATCTTCATTTTTAACCTTCCGCCTTATTTTGGGTGTTTATTTTCAAAAATTTTTTTAAACGAAAATGTTAAAAATTAGAAGGAAAGTTGTAGAGGATGTAATTTTTGACATTTTCGTTTAAAATTTTTTGTCGAAATTTTATACTTGAGTTAAAATTTTTGTACAATATTTCCGCAGCAATGAATTGATTAAATTTTGGAGACTCTAGCTTGAGGAAAATGCTGAAAAATCTAAAAAAAAAATCAAGTCCTTCTAAAATAGTTGTATCTAATGAGCTGGAATTTGACATAAAAGGTTAAATTGGTTATTTGTGTTTTAACAAGTTTCAGTTTCCTGTAGGCTGGCTCTCCATTCAACAATCCTGATATGGGTTCCTTTACATTATAAAACGAAAGCTCTCATGGCTAGGGTTTCTCATTTCCCGGTAAATAATAATTCCCGGGAAACGAGAATATTTCGAAGATATTCCTGGCATTCCCGTGAAAATCGGTTTTAATATTTACTAATCAAAATAAATGTATTAGTTTAAAAAACAATTAAAATACTCATTTATTTATTTCATTAAAACAAAAAACTTAATTACTAATAGAACAAAAAAAGTTATTTTTCAGAAGAGTTTTTAAAATGAGTTCTGAGACAAAATAGAGCAGTGTTCCGCAAAGTGTGTGCCGCGGTACACTGGTGTACCGTGGTCAATAGTTGGTGTGCCGCGGAAAATGTCAAGATTTGTGAAGAAATACAAATAGCTGAGAGTTATTCGAGCAGCCTTATCAACGATTGCTCCAAATTTTGATCGCCTGTGCTCATTTAAGCAGGCTCACATTTCTCATAAACATTTTTTCAAATAATAAATAAAAACCGTGAATCTATTATTTATTATTAAAATGGACATGAACCAACTAAATTTTTCATATTACATTGATTTTAATCTGTATATATAAAATTAAGGTTTTGTCTGTACATTGCTCCAAATTACACCAAATTTTGGTTGCACGCGTTTCAAGCAAAGTTATGAACGAAAACACCCTCAACAAAATTTCTGTCTGTCTGTGTGTTTGTATGTATGTATGTATGTATGTCTGTCTGTTTCAGTGGTTTCCGAAAAGTTGCTCACGATTCACGTAAAAACGGCTGAAGGAATTATTATGAAATTTCATATGTACATCAGATGTCTTCTAACTTACGTTTTTAGCTATATAACGTTTTGATATTTTGACCCCAGAAGTGGGTTTGGGGGGGGGGGGGGCGCACGAATGAAAATTATCAAATAACTCCTAAACTATTAACCCTACGGCAAAATTTATAATAAACAAAGTTGTAGGGTATGTGATTTCTGACTGTTTAAAAAAAATTTCCCAAAAACCCACCCAAAAAGGGGGGGGAGGGTGAAAAAATATAAATTCTTGCCCTTGGAGCAAACTCAACCAAATTTTGTATACATAATCTCTGGGCCTCTAGAGAACTAGAAATGCAAAAACTAAGCACCCAAAATGTGTGTGTGGGGGGAGTTAAAAATGAAAATTCTTTCTCTTGGGCCAAACTCAACCAAATTTTGTATACATAATCTGTGGGTCACTAGAAGGCTAGAAATGCAAAAATTGGGTGCCGGGGGGGGGAATGGGGTGAGGTGAGGAGTGAGGCGGAGTAGGGTGGGGGTGAAGGGGGTGGTGCGGGGTGGAGTCCAGGGGTATAGCGGGGGTGGGGTCCAAGGGGCTAGGCGGGGGTGTGGTACGCAGGGTTGGAGGGCACGGGGTGGATGGGGTGCGGGTTGTAGTGTGGTGGCGGGGGTTGGGAACGGGTGCGGATTGGGGGTGCTGGAGGGGGTTTTAGGGGTGGGGGTATTGGGTTAGGGTGCACATTGCGGTACACATAAAATACACTAACGCTAATAGCTGATGAGCAAAAAAACGTAGAATATGTACTTAATATATTACATAAGAAATTAAGCTTTGTTACTTTATAATTTTTTATTATAAAAGTAAGCGACAAATCAGCAACATAAAATTTTAGTGAAAAGTTTGTTATTGTTTTTGGAACATTAATCCATCGATATTTGCCTCAAAGAAATTTCCAGTGAATTCTCAAAATGCCCATAAAATATTTTACATCTAGCTTTATTCTTTGTGTGATTCATACTTGAAAATTGATGTTTGAATAAATAAAATTATTTAAGAATCACTTTATGAATATCTCATTGCAAAATAACGTGTTAATTTCAAAAATTCATTATATAGGTCATAAATTAATATCAAGTTAAAAATATTCTGTTTTTAGTAATATCACTGCGATTTTTAGTCTCAATCTCAAAGTTTGTAAGTTTGCGGGTTTTTTTCGGGCCACACCATCTTGGGCCGAATGCGGGCCGGGCCGCGGGTTGGACAAATCTGTTCTAAAATCTCATGATTTGGTAGGTGTACATTGAACACAAGAAGTTTTGCGGAACACTGAGCGTTAACCGAATTGTCGTTGAGTCGTGTTTAATTTTGGCGAAAAAAGGCCAGCAGTCAAAAATACTCTTTCACTTTCTTTTGAGGTTGGTTTAAGAGCATTTTCAAATTTTTGTTAATTTTCCACTGGCTTCAAATAAATTAAACTCTTCTTATAAAACCTCCAATTTCTTTCTGACAACATTTTTTTATTTAATAACCATTTAATTTTAATATTTAAAATTTTATATCAGTGAAATAATAACTGTTATTGAAATTATTTCTTTATAATAATTCACATAGAAACTGAAAACTTTAAATTTATTCTTGTTGTAACTTTTTAAAATATAAAGATTAAAGACACACACACACACACACACGCTTTTTCAAAAATTTGTGTTGCGCAGCAATCACGAATACAAGAAAGTCAATGGTTACTTTGTTTTCAAATATTTTTCAATAAAGTAGTTTTGAAATATTTATTTTTCATTTATATGATGATAAATAATCTCGGGAATTGTATTTTTTTCTCGGGGAATCGGGAACGAGAAATCCCGGGATAGAAACCCTACTCATGGCTTCCCTTTTAATTAACCGACTTCAAAAAAGGAGAAGGTTCTCAGTTCGACTGATTTATTTTTTGTGTCTATGTTACCTGATATCTTCGCCAATTGTCAACCCATTTTGATTATTATTTTTGTATTGGGTTCAGTCTAGTTTCCGAGTGGTAAATATATAAATTTCATTGGTATTGGACCTTTTTTGATGTTTGTTCAGGCATAACTTCTTTGTCTATGAACCGATTTTAATCATTCTTTCTGCGTTTAAATCAGTATAGCTCCAAGATAGTCAAGATACCTATTTATTTATTTTTATGTGGGTTCTGCGAAAACTTTTTGCCACGTGGACCGATTTCGATGATTCTTTTTTTATTGGAGGGGGGGTATCTAAGAGGTGGTCCCATAATAATTTGGTCAAGTCTGATGATATAATCGATGAGGAAATAACGTAAATCTCCAATTCTTATGAGCAAATAATCAAAATTATAATAAATAAAATCTTTTATAAAAAAATCTTAAAACATTCATTTAAAACCCGCTAACGTTTCGAGATAATTTCTATATTTATGAATTGAATTTTATTATCATTTTCTGATTCATTCGCCCGTCGCTGTCTCTTACGAGATGAATGGAATATATTATATTATGTCACTATTAATAACATCAGTAAAAAGAGAAAAATAAAAATTATTTTTATAAAAAAAAACCGACTTCAAAAAAACTAAATGTAACAAATAAAATAATAAGAACTCAAAAATCAAATAAAATGCACTAAATGGTATAAAATAAGTATCTAATTTAGTTACAACTAAACGACGAAATACTAACATGAAATCACTTTTTGAAGTTGGTGCCAAACAAACTATATAAGCGAGCGTACCCGCTAAACGTACTAAGTAAGATCCGTTGAGTTCGATTCATAAAATGTATATTTTTGCCACCGACTTCAAAAAAGTGATTTCATGTTAATATTTCGTCGTTTAGTTGTAACTAAATAAGATAATTATTTTATACCTTTTAGTGGATTTTATTTAATTTTTGAGTTATTATTATTTTATTTATTGCATTTAAGTTTTTTGAAGTCGCTTTTATTTTTTTAATATATTGCACTGTTCCTTTCAATATCCTTTCAACTTCTCAATAACTAGTATCTTATCTTCTTTCCTAACTTATAGATGTCCTGAATAGGTATAGCTCATATAAACAAAACACAATACTCTAATATTAACTTTTCAATAGGGTAATCTTTCATTAATCTATCCTTTATTTCTTTTGCCATATAGCATATACCTCCATTGCCAGAATAAAAGCTTTTTGGATAATAAAACCATAAAAAATTCATTATTGTTTTAGTCCTTTATCCTCTGATTTTTATAGTGATTTCTTTTTTTACAATATTAATTAGTATATTGGGCAACTGTCTATACAGACAATGCATGCACCCTCATCCGGGCAATTCTATTGAAGACAGAGGATTTACCCCCTCGTAGGCCTCGCCAATCAATTTCAAATGGAAGGTAATACACTGTGGGCTATAATAATACCACAAGGTGTTCCCAAACCAAGAATAATTATTCACCCCAAATCTTTAGGGTGAGAGCTACTGATCATTTTGGAAGCTGATTTCAGAATCCAAATAACATATCCCATACTGTAGTGTGATTACACACCCTGAAAATCAAATTCTTACTTGCCAAATAGAGTCGTTTTTAGGGGTAATCGACCTTTGAATATGTAAAAAAATACCGTAAAATCATCTCATTGATTATAAATCCTAAACCGTTTACTTTACGGCAAATTCCACTGGAATCAAAATTGTAGAGGATGTAAGTTTTGACATTTTTCTTTAAAAAAAAGAATTGAAAATAACCACCCAAAATGGAGGAGAGGGTCAAAAATGAAAATTCTGTTTTGTATACTTATTCTGTGTACCCCCAGAAGGCTAGAAATGAAAAACCTAACCACCCAAAATCGGGGTCAAAAATGAAAATTCTTGCCCTTTTGACCACACTACTAAACGAAAATTTTCCCCGGAAACCTAACAATGGATTCCAGTAGAGTTTTATACGCTAATTATTATGCAATTTCCCGATTTCTTACAACAGTTAAGAGTTTTGAGATATTATTGGTCAAAACGACGAAAAAGACCATTTTGACCTATTTTCGAGTCCCATTAGAAATTAAACAGCAGTATTTGTTGACGTAATAGAAAACAGCTTTCTCTTTGATTTTCACATTATCTCTTGTTTATAGCTCAAATAGACTCGAGTTATAGATAACTAAAAAACTAAAAATACGTGATTATAAAGGATAATAAACATAAATAAAAACAAATAGAAAATATGTAGAGAAACATATAGGTTGCCATTTAAAAACAGAACTTGATCCCGAAAGCCTGAAACCTTGGAAGCCTGTTCTACGTCGACAAACAATAGCGTAGTTTAGTTTCCTCTCTGATATAAATAAACTTTTATTTGAAACTTTTTTCATATAATGCATTGTTTTTGAGTTATTAGACTGTCTCAAGATAAAAAAAACTCACCCGGTATAATAATCAAGATAGAGAGCGTAATGAGGATAGAAGATCGAATATCATCTATAATTCTATAGGATTCAATGTTCATCTTGCAAGGACTTAAAAGGAAAAACACGAGTATACTATGGATAAAGTTCCCATCCTTTATGTGTTCGTTTGAAAGAACATACTTCATCTGTAGTTAAGAAAAGCTTGGTCAGTGCATTGGCCGTACATGCGGTTGACAATGGGCATTTGATGAATTTTGAGGATACAACAATAGTGGACAGTGAGAGGGTCACGTGGAAAAGAAAAATACAAGGATGGTATTTATATACAAATGGACATTAACAACTCAATCAATTACAAACTTGATGTATAGCGCTCGAAACGTGTAAAATATCGATTACGTCTGCTTAAAATAAAGGATTAAACAAGAGAAAATTCAAATTTTAATCAAAATAATCACAAAAATAAAAGCTTCAACAACTTCATTACTAATTAATATAGTTATAAATATGATCCATTGTAAAGTGGAAATAAACTCAAATAAGTTTTTTTTTATGCAGTTAAACGCAGATCAGCACTCACTTTGTATATCGTCGCCTTAGAGAGTAAACCTGCTAACTCAAAACAAGGAAATTTTACAGGACAGAGAAAAAACAAACAATATTTAATATTGTTGTTATGGAAAAAAATATTTTTCACATTTTTTTCTACAACTTACGATCGTAATTTTAAGTAGCAGTTTTTATTGGACGCATGCATCTCTTTTTCTTTCGAACACTCACTCACTCTATTTTACTTTCTATGTGATAGCTTAAGGTGCCCAAAGGCTCATCACTACCCCCTGTCCCTGAATTGAATTTAACTAACATTGGAGGGTTATTAAGAATCCTTAGCTACTTTTGACGATTAATTAATACCCAAAGGCATTGCCCGTGTACACCGCGTAGAGGTGTATTCGTTCAATTTCCTTCTAGCTATATCTAAGAAACTATTAAATATACCCATGTACAGTTTGCTTTGTGAGTGGCCTGGTTCTAGTAACCAGGGTTTTTTCTAGGTATGCGCAGCACAGAGTTATGTTGCACATTTACATTTCTTAGGTTCTAGTTCGCTATAAATAGTATGAGCAGCTGCAGGAACGGTGTGTTCGTGGAGCTACGCATTCACAGTTCGAGTATAAAGGTTATGCTTATTTTTTAGTTCACAATGAATATTTATGCTTTTCTGCACGATATATTTATTCGCGGAGGTATGCATTTACGGTTCACATTTAACGTATATGGAGATATACAGTTTATATATTAAAATTACTAATAACACATAGTAAATCTTATTCATTAAATCTCAAGTACAATTGTTGATTGGTTTGTGTTGGTATTTCTTATGCGTTTCTTTCGAACAGTATTAATATGTCATATATGATAAAAATGGAGTTAGCAGGTTTACACTCTAAGCTGACGGTATTAGAAAAGTTATTTGAAGCTTTGCTCTCTTTCCGACTGATTGATTAAGGTACATTAAGTAACTTAAAATAAATTCACTATGTGATTAATGAATCGATTTCAGAAAAATATACATATATATATATTTAAATTTTAAATATTTTATAAGATAAGACGATATAAGAAAATATCCTATTACTTAGAGTAGTGGAATTTTCCTTTGCTAGCGCATCCCTTTCTCTATTATTTAATTTATTAAGTGTAGATATCAATTTATTAACTTTTTTTTCAAAGGATATATGGTGGCACCACCAGGATCCGCTTTTATGAATTGAATGAAAATTGAGAAGATACATTATTTTCCATTTATCAATTCACAGGGAATCTTTTCTTGTTGAAATCAAGTAGGTAAGCCCATTAGTTATTCCTTGAAGAATATTTTTTAATCAACTATCTTACTCTTCATACATTATACATATTACGTAATATTAATCTTGTCAAAATAAAGAAAAAAAAATGCTAAGATTACAATAATTTGCATAGAGCTGAAAATTGTATATGTCTTAAATACACTATTTCAAATGAAATCTCAAAAATCCCCATCCTTCCGACCTCTCAAAAAAAATTTGTTAAAGGTTTTTTTCATTTTTCTCGTAAACATTAAGTGTTGTCGTAAAAATGGTTCAGGCAAAAGTTGTAGAGCATGCAATTTTCTGCAAAAATTGTTATAATACTTTTTTTTTCTACGAATCACCATTCCTGAGATATCGTGATTTCAAAAGTTGGAGACGTCGTACACACATAATATGCACAATTTCCGCACCACCTATGAGGTATAGCCCAGTATATAGAGGATCCAAAAAGTAGTTGCGGGAAATTAGATTCAATTTTCTACAATTCAAACAAAGTTTCATCTTAATTGTATAATGGTAACCTGTGCCGCAATGAAATTGAAATTTTTAAAAAATCGCAGTTTTTCCTTCATGAAATGAAAACCACTCATCCTAGAAACTTGATTTCTGTCTCATTCTCTGGGAGATTTTTTTGAGTTAAACTCTGATTACTTTTTTGATAAATCTCTTAGATTTATAGATATCCAACATTTTCCATTACACTTTTGCGGATTCGCATCATATACTGTCCAGAAAATGCTGGATATCTATAAATATAAGTTTTATCAAAAAAGTAGTCCAAGTAAACGTTCAAGTCAATAGAATCTCCTAGACAATGAGAAAGAAAGTAAGTTTCTAGGATGATTGGTTTTTATTTTATGAAGGAAAAACTGCAATTTTTTGAAAAAATGGATCATTTCATGTCATGGAAAATGCTGGATATCTATAAATATAAGATTTTTAACAAAAAAGTAGTCAAACTAAACGTTCAAGCCAACAAATTTCCTAGACAATAAAATAGAAATCAAGTTTCTAGGATGAGTGCTTTTCATTTTATGATGGAAAAACTCCGATTTTTTGCAGTTTTTTAAAACTTCAACCTCATTGCGGCACGAGTTACCAATTTCCAATTAAGATGAAACTTTGTTTTAATTGTAACAAATTTAATCTAGTTTAAAAATTACTAGAATCATCTTTGACGAAAACGTGCTCCTTCATGGTTCGAATGGGGAAAAATCAAAAAAGTACGAGTTTTAGGGATATTCAAAAGTGATCCCGGGGTCTTGACTATAGTGTTGAAAGTTTTAACAAAAAAGTGGTCCAAATAAAGGTTCAAGTCATCAAAATTTTATAGAGAATGAAATTAAAATCAAGTTTCTAGGATGAGTGGTTTAAATTTTATGAAGAAAAAAATGCAATTTTTTGCAAAAAATTTCAGTTTTTGCATATTATGTGGAGTACGACGTCTCCAGCTTTTGGAATATCTCAGGAATAGTGATTTTTATAAAAAAGTATAAAAACAATTTTCGTACAGAATTACATGATCTACAACTTTTTTCTGACCTATTCTTACGATAACACTTACCGTTTACGAGAAAAATTCGAAAAACATATTTTTGTCCTTTGACTTTGGATAAATATTTTTGCAGAGTTCACAAGGATTTGATATTTCATTTGTAATAGTGTATTTAAGATCTGTACCAACTTTCAGCTCTATGCGAATTATAGTAAACCTAAATGTCTATTTTGACTGTATTACTATAAATGTAGAAAAAGTTCATTGTCGTGTCATGTAGAGGTCATATATGAATTCAAATCTGATAAGCAATTATGCACTCAATAAACGTGAATTTGCATAGGTTTACTCGATTTCTATCACGCATTAAAATGGCAACCCTCGATAATGAGGTCAGAGGTCAAACGCAACAAACCCCAACCGCATAAAGACACCATTCCGTGTTGTGATTGAGAAATTAGATTAGTTTCACCCCCTTTTTTCGAAATTGAATAGTTACTGTGTGATTCGCTTTAAAATAATAATTACCCTATTATTAGAAAAATCTGTTGTTGTTTTTTCCCCTTAAAGATAAGTTTGAATAATTTTCTTAGTAGTATGGGGAAGTCTTAAAGGGACCGTTAATGATATTACTTTTTTTATATAACTTAACTTTATATATGTGCTCAGGTTTGATACTTTTATGACGCCTTCTTTGAGTTTACGATAAGAGATCAAAAAGAAAAAAAGGAATGGAGGAAAGAAAACAAAGGGAGGATTTTAGAAAAGAGAAGCGAAATAAAATATAGGCTGCGCATATAAAAGAATTTGCTTTTAAATATAACATCAAATATTAAATTATACATATATACGAAAATCTTAAAAGTCTAAAAGCATTCATAGAACTAAACACATTACAAGGTCAAGGTTATTTTTATTAACTAACATCTAAATTATAATCTAATCTAATATCAAAATATATAAAGAATTTCCCATGTTTTTTTTTACAATTTAGTACAAATACCTGGAACACCGAGCGATGTTCGGTAATTTTTTGATTCATTTAAAAGCGATATATTAATAGTATTTTTAAACTTAAATTCAGGTAAAAAGATAGATTTTTAATCACGAAATAAAATAAAATTTAATTTATATTTCTACCAACGTTTTGACGCGCTAGGGCCATCATCAAGACTAATCACTGGGGATAAAGTTTTGAATGTAATTGCAATTAAAAATAATATTAATAAACACGGAGGTTCTTTCGTTGACCCTTTTAAATCCTGAAGAAGGAGGCACGATCTTTCAAATTGTCGGATTTTTTAAGAGAATGAAATTGATGTTCTAATAAATTATTTTATAGAAAAATACCTTTAATTAATTAAATTGGCAAATTCTAATATATAATAATATTTGTAATGATTGATATATTAATAGAATTTAAAATATAAAAAAACCAATTAATTTTATTAAAAGAAAATTGAAAAAAAAATGTATGGTAATTATAAGGGGGATCAGATAGGCTAGGCGGTAGCGTGTCATTCTGCTAACCAAGTGGAACCGGGTTCGAATCCGACTTGAGGCATCCGGCTAAAATCTGATCCCCGGGGTAGGGACAAATTTAAAAATAATAAATAGTATCGTAAATGGCTTATGGCTAGAAAGGCAGAAAAGCCAAAAAAATGGTAATTATAAATTTTTATTCAAACAACCATCTGTGAATCATTATTTCTAGTAACAAAAAACCCATCAAAAACAAGTTAGCCGAATATGAGACCGTGACGATCAACACAAAAAAATCCCTAACCCGTGAATTTCATCCAAATCGTTAGAACCGTTTTCGAGAAACCGATTCTATATATACAAGATTTGCTCGTTTAATATAATAAGATAAGATAAGATTGCATGTTGATATTGATTTCATTTGATAAAATAAAATAAACTGCAACGGATCGTTTAGTCATTTAAAATATTAATATGTTTATCCCTTTATTATTAATCTGATATCACTGGCTATTTGAAGTCTATGTTGACTTAAGATCAAAAATAACGATCGACTCCTATCTAATACTAGAGGAATTATTAAATTATATTTTTGATGTATGTTTTGATATATTTGAAAGCTATATTAAATTAAACCGATCAAATGAATCAATTTTAAAGTATTTAAAAAAGTCCTATCTTAAACCGCATTCACACTACGTTGACGTTTCGTATTAACACGTAAGCTGACGTTCTCGGGTCCGCGTATTAACGCGTCAGGCGAGGGGTGCACTAGTCAGTTGTTCTTTGGTTCTTTATACAGACAGAAATACATACTAGCGGAATGGATAGGAGACTTTTGGATGGCTAATCCAAAGGGAATAAAAAATTAAATATTGAATTTAAATGATAATAATTGACTGCTTTATTAAATTTGATTACCTATCCAAGTAAAAAAAGAAATCTAATAATGATCATATTATATAATTATTAAATTCATTTAAATATTTGATTTCTTAAATTTGATACCTCTTACTATTAATTATGCAAACTAAAATTCATAGATCATTAATATCTTTTATTTATTTGAGTAAATACACTTCTCTGAGTTCTTCTTCCATGTTCATCATGGCTGACGGCCGGCCTAACGAGTTCTAGGAATTTATATTTAGAGCTGACGCGTGAGTGAGCAAGTCATGTCGCGACTCGTCACAACACGTCACATCAGCCTAATGTGCACACTTCTAATAAAAATAATTGATTAATTTTTTTTGCACTCGCTAGCTGACCAGTTAACACGTGTCGTCAGCGTAGTGTGAATGCGGCTTTACTCTATGGTAAATAAAATATAATTTTAGTAATAACTTTATATAATCGTTTATATGGTCCTCAAGTTACTTAATTAGAATATTAAATTTCATCAAAATTGGTTACGCCATTTTCATGATATTTAGAAAAAATGTACTAATGTTTCTGGGCCGATATATACCAATGGATGGTTTTCATTGTTATTTCATTCGATTGAACGATGTGAACAAATCTTCGATGAAAAAAAGGATAACATCTATCCATCCCCACAAACTAAATAAAAAAAATCGTACTTTTTGCCCTCCGGATGAGACCCCATACAATTTTTGGCAAAACCGTCACTCGTTAAAATTCAACCTGATTGAATACTACAATTTGTGACCTTGTTTAAGAGTCTCGTAGTTCTCTACCTATACAAAGTGTATATAAAAATTATCCTTTCATACTCAATTGATGGCTTCCATGCCATAAGCTCTGGAGCATTCATTCCACCAGCGACTGGACTCGCCTAGCTCCTACGCAGCTTTCGTTCTTCTACGCGCAATCGGTTGCCTAAATACAGGCGCACCAACTTTATAAATCAAGTTCAAATTCAGAACACATTTTGAGAATTTTAATTAGTACAGTCATTTATTTATATTTTATAATTCAACATTTTTCTTATATATGCCAAAAAAATGAATTAGTTAAAAAGTTCTAAATGAAAAAAAATAATTCAAATTCAAGTTCGATTTCGAGCAAGAGCTACAATACTCAATTATTTATTGTGATTGTAAAAGATAAACGAATTGACTATATCGGCTGATAAAATGAAATGAAAAATTTTCTTTGGGTGAAGTTCATCAGGCGGTCGGAATATTGAATTTACTCAAAAATTCAATTAAAAATCCTAAATATTTTTTTTATTCCTATTATCTATTGTTTATACCTACTGTCCAAGTTAAAAGAAGCCACAACATTTACGATTTTCTTTGAGCTTTACCTCTGAAAAGGTTTTAGACTAAAATTTTAATGGTCTTGATGAAATTAGTCTTAATTACATATTTAATTTTCGTTAAATAATGAATGCAAAGATTTAAACATTTTTTGAGTTTCTTTTTTTGAAAAAAGATGGAAATTTTTCAAAAATCAACCCAAACTTATACTATTAATAGAGATTATTTTCTACTTATTGAAATACTTAAACCTTTTGAGTTTAAAAAAGTTTATTTCTCGAGTCAATCCAGTAGATAGTTATATAGTTATATTGTATTACCATACTAAAAATGGAGCATTTTATGTTAAAGACAGAATTGAAATGGTCTTATTTATGGTGAATGTGAAAGAAATATTATGGGGATGCCATTGAAATAAATGTCGAGCGTTTTCCTGATAGGAATACACCCTCACGAGCTTCATTTTATCGTGTTGTAAATCTGTTAAAAAATACACGAAATTCAAATGAAAACAGGCCAAAAAACGAAATTGGAACTGAAATTCATCCAGAAGACTTGCGAAAACACTTTGGAATGTCAGAGAATAGTGTCGAAAAATTATTAAATTATTTATTTAATAATTAAATATTTAATCATTATTGATTGATAATTAAGTTGAATAATTGTTAAAAATAATTTTTAGATTTTTTTGAGATCTAATAATTGATTTAATATTTTGTTTATTTGATGTCGGATACAAAAATAGTTCTTATAAAAGTAGCTCAGTTTTTTTTGTAGATTAAGAATATGAATAACAATATATAGGTTTCTATTTAAAAAACAGAACTTGACCTTAAAATACCCTTGAAAGCTTGTTCTAGATCGACAAACAATAGCGTAGTTTAGTTTCCCTTTCGATATAAATAAACTTTTATTTGAAACTTTTTTTCATATAATGTACTTTTTTTGAGTTATAAGACTGTCTCAAGATAAAAAAACTCACCCGGTATACATAGGTAGGTACAGGTGAAGCTAATATAAAGAGTGTAAAAAAAGAGCACTTATTTCTCATTTACGATTACAATACTTTAACTCTATATCATAGGTTCTTAAACTGTAATATAAAGAAATATAATAGTAGAATAGTTACTTGTAGACTAGGGTCAGCATTTTGAACAAGAATGCGACTTTATTAATATTCAATGAGAAATCTAAAGGGTTTTCTACATAGTTGTTCAGATAAATCTACTTAATCTGAATATTGGATTAGCTTCAGAGTGCCAGCTGGATGGTACTTCTGGATAAAGTAACAACTGGAAATCACCATAAAGTACATTTATAAGCCTAGTATATTGCTATAGTCGAATTACTCTTTAAACTATGTCTCAAGAAGAAGAAGAAAATAAAAAAATTTAAAGTTTATTAGAGAAACTTAGGAATGGACTAGTAAAAAAATAATTATGTTTAGAATTTCTCAAACTAAAATGGAGTTAAACCTGAAACGTCGTTATTAGGCTCATCAATCAGGCTAGAAAATAGAAAGATTTTTCTGAACTATGGGAAACAATTAAAGAAGAAAATAATAAATAGGGTATACACTGAAACACTGAGGATCGTTGAGAGATATTTTAGAGTAGAAGGTGAGAATGAAAAGAAGAACAAGAATATTTTTACTTTACCATACAGGGTATGGTCAAGTATTGTAATCGTGCATGAAAAAAAGTGAGTTTTTTGCTTATTTTATTCGAAATATCTCAAAAACGGCTGAAACTATTTTGATTAAAAAAATTGAGCGAAACCAGGGTATTTTGATCTATAAAAAAGCCCTTATAAGTGAACATTGAAAAAATAATATTTTTCTAGATAATAATTGTTTTGTCAAAATGTCTGTTAGTTAGTCTGTCTTTTAGTCTGTGCGTTACCAAATTTTTGTGAACGAGCTAGCTCAAAAACTACTGTAAATATCAAAACCAAATTTCACACGTAGTTTTGGTGCATTGAGATTAAGAGCTGATTAGATTTTGGTGCATATCGACCCAAAATTAAGGGAGGGAGAGGGGGATTAAAATGTAAAATTATAATATTTTCAAACTAAATAAAAATACAAGACAAATAAAATATAGTATAAAATGAACCTAAAATAAGGAAAATATTTTGTTTTCTGGCTCCAAAATTAAGGGGGGGGGGTCGTCAAAAAATAAAAATCTAGGCCATTTGAGGAAATTCAACCAAATTTTTTATACATAATCAGTGGGCCCCTAGAACTCTAAAAATGCAAAAACAAGGAGGAGGGAAGAAGAAAAATAAAATGAGCTGACGTGTTCTGATGTGGCCATCCACTTGACTTTACCATACAACCTGGCCCCTTACTTATATTTAATATTCAATAAAATTATTTATCATCATGTAGGGGTGGGGGGTTAGTTTTCGGATTTTAGAATCCAGAGGGCCCACTGATTATGCATACAAAATTTGGTTGAGTTTGGTACAAGGGCCTATATTTTCATTTTTTAACCCTACACTCCCCCCCCCCCCATTTTGGGCTGTTAGTTTTTACACTTTTAGACTTCTGGGGTCCCACTGATTATGTATCCAAAATTTGTTTGAGTTTGGTAAATGCCCAAGATTTTCTTTTTTTGACCCTACACCCCCCCCCCAGCCCCCCATTTTGAGCGGTTGGTTTTTGCATTTTTAGACTTCTGGGGGTCCACTGATTATGTATACAAAATTTGGTTGAGTTTTCACAAATAGTCTAGATTTTTAATTTTTTACCCCCCTCCATCCCCCTTACTTTTGGGCCGATATGCAGCAAAATCTAATCAGTTCTTAATCTCAATGGAACAAAACTACATGTGAAATTTGGTTTTGATATTCACACTAGTTTTTGAGCTAGCTCGACCACAAAAATTTGGTAACGTCACTTATTTGGACTTTTTTGTAGACTGAAAGGCTATGGTTTCGCTCAATTTTTTTTTATCAAAATAGTTTAGGCCGTTTTTGAGATATTTCGAAAAAAAAGAAAGAAAAAAAAACACTTTTTTCATACAAGATTACAATACCCTGTATGGTAAAGTAAAAATATTATTCATTCGCTCTTCAAAAACTTTTCAAGTTACAAATATTAATTAAAAAGATTTAGTTTGCCGCAAGTAGAGTTGATGATTAATAGAAAGAAATCACTGAGGTTGTCTAATATATATGTATAATCGTATATGTTTATTTGCATAATGGGAGGACAATGTCATCGAATTCTCCTTACGATTGACAATGATTATCAATCCAAAATGTAAAATTTTCAAAAATTTCTCATTTAATTTCTCTCTTGGATTAAAAAGTCAATGTTAAAGGTGACCTCTTTTTAAACCCATAAAATATAAAAAAATTTAATTTCAAAAAATCCCTGTGGAAACGTAGGAAGAAAGGTAGATTTGGAAGGGGGCTCTACCTCCCTTTAGACTGCTCCTATCAAAAACTTTTCAGACACAAGTTGTAGAGGTTAATTGGTAGAATATTAGCCATTTGCAACCAAACTGGTATCATTCATATTAACGTTGTTATGATAATTTTTTAAGATTTCAACCCCTCACCAATTCCACCCTCTTAGGGCTGATGTAACCAAAATCTAATCAGTTCTTGTTTACATCAAGACAAAATTTTGTGCCAAATTTTTATTGCAATCGGTTAGACGCTGCGGCCTGCAGCGCACTCACAAAATTTCGATACATACACCCTCACATACCCATATATATATTAGGGATTTCCGTATTTTGTGAATTTTCGAATTTTTACGCGCGCAAGGGCTCATATGGCTTAAAAAAAATATCACCCAAGTTTCAAGTCCCTATCTCAATTTTAACCTGTGCCTCAGATCGATGCAAATTTCCCATCTAAAAAACATGGGGTTTTTGGCATTGAACGATCAATTTTTTATTCCGACCAAAGTAATATTTCAAAAAATTTGAATCTCTCTAAACTTTACCCTTATTATAGTAGCTATCCTTCAGACTTTTTTCAGATTTTTAGTTATTATAATTTTGGAGTTACAGCTAGATAAAATACTGCCATATCTTAGTGTTAGTAAGTTATAGACTCCAAAATTATAATAGCTACAAATCAGTAAAAATTCTGAAGGATAGCTACTATCTATACGAGTAAAATCTACAGAGTTTCAAATTTTTTAAACCACTGCTTTAGCCTGAATACAAAATGGATCGTTCAATGCCAAAAACCCATGTTATTTAGATGGGAAACTTGCATCGCTCTGAGGCACAGGTTAAAATTGAGATAGGGCTTGAAACTTGGGGGATATTTTTTCATATTTATTTAAAACCATATGAGCCCTTGCACGCGTAAAAATTCGAAAATAGCTAAGTAAGGGCCACCCTAATATATATATATAATTTGAATGGACGGTGGTTTTGGAGTCTAGAGGCCATGATCGAAAAAAAACTATGATGAAATTTTGAGCTCATTAGGTATATTTCTTCGAAATCTACCTAAAAATTATCTATATCTGCGAGCTACCTACCCCAAGAGATATAATGTTGCAAATTTAGTAGATATTTTAGTAGAGTACTTATTCAAATATCTAGTATTTCCCTTTAGGCCATAGAAAATAACTTTAATGGGATGCAAGCAACACAGCTATAAGGAACCATTGAACGATCATACAAGACCTGCATGTTGCTTAACTTCCAAGATCATATGAACCTAATACTATTCGACATGCCAAGGGGCGTCCATAAATTACATGAGGCGATTTTGGCTATTTTTCGACCCTCCTAATTTCAGTTGAGATTTTTCAAAAATGCGTAATTTTAGTGTAAATACGTTAACTCTTGCTTGATTGCGATGGATTTATTTAAAAAACGTAATTTGCTTAATTATTTTGATTTAAGACTAGTATTTAAAACTAATAAGAACCTATTCTAGAATCACAGTGAGAAAATCGAACAATAAAATACTTAAATAGGATCTACTAAAATTCATAACCATATTTTAGTGGAGAAACATGTTTTACTTAATTTAACCCAATTTTCTCACAATTTTACAGTGTATCTTGGAGGGAAAAAAAACGAGATATTTTCCGAGACCCACCCTCTCCCCCACGTGAGATTGGGTGAGATTCGGGTTACCCCCCCCTCCCCCTAAACGCCTCATCTAATTTAGGGACGCCCCCAAAGCAATTGGGCAATCCTATTTAAGCATTTTATTGTTCGATTATCTCACTGTGATTCTAGACTACGTTCTTATTAGTCTTAAATACTAGTCTTACATCAAAATAATTAAGCAAATTAAGTTTTTTAAATAAATCCAACGTAATCAAGCACAGATTAACGTATTTACCAATTCTTATTCGTCTTCAGGGCTCTACACGGCAATTATAATTTAAGAAAATTACCTTGATTTTCTTTATATACTTATTAGAAAGAATTACTGATTTAAACATTATTTTTATTCTCAAAAGCAACATTAAGCTCTATAACGGGAAATTTAACGGTTAAATAATCATTTTCCCCTATTCAAATCAAATTAATGGCCATCTTATCTACTAAAATTCATAACCATGTTTTAGTGCAGAAACATGTTTTACTTAATTTAACCCAATTTTCTCACAATTTTACAGTATATCTTGGGGAGAAAAAAATACGTGATATTTGCCGAGACCCACCCTCTCCACCAGGTGAGATTGGGTCAAATTCGGGTCGAGCCCCCCCCCCCTCCTGATAAACATAGGGGGAACAGGGGCGCTCCTAGAAAACGGTGTCTGGGGGAAAACGGAAGTCATATTCGATTCAGAAGGTCATTTTACATAAGAATCAGAAGGAATGCTGTCAGTTATTGAATTATTTTTTTTAGGAGCAGTGTAATTTTTGTATTAAAATTCATAAATTAATTCCTGTGAATCCTGTAATAGACTGATGAAGAGTGCAAAGCCCTCGAAACTATAGTCACGTTATAAATAAATAAAATTTATACTTCCAGCAGAAGACACACTCTTTTATTGTCTCCTTCTGTAATTTTTGTAACTTAAAATATTGGTAGAACCCTAAAGATGCTGACTAAAATAGCTCAAATTTTATGTAACAACAACCAGATATCAATTACAACTTTTGGTAGCTATTACATACAAAAACTAAAATTTTAATTTCTTTTCGCTTTGGTCACCTTATTTTAGGAGTAGAAGACATTACATTCTCCCTGATATCCAGATTGCTTTTTTTTCATGTTACTTTTTTTTTAATTAAATTTTTATTGATCGTTTATTTATATCCTATAAAAGATGTTTACCTCAACATTCCGAGAGGGGGGGGGTTAAGACGCTAAGCAACTCCCTCAACCCTGGCTACGGCCGTAATTGAAATATAAAACCAAATTTTTTAATGAATGAAGTATAATAATCACTACATAATCGACAACCAATTTGGCATCAATTTAAAAATAAACACGATCTAAAAAAAATTTCCATATATAATTGATTATTAAGTTGCCCATTTTGAACTGACTTCAAAAAAAGGAGGAGGTTATCAATTCATCGGAATCTATTTTTCTTTTGTTTGTGCGTCGATTTCTCTCCTACCATGTGGACCGATTTCGATGATTTTTTTATTGGAAAGAAGGTACCTTCCGATTGGTCGCATATTAATTTGGTCAAGTTCTCAATATGATCAATGATTAACGGGAATTTACAATTTTCAATTCTTAATGGAACATCTTTTATAAATAAATAATCCATGTGACAGGCCGTAGGATGAGGTAGATTTCGAAGGGGCTCTCCTCCCCTTTAGACTGCTCATATCAAAAAACTTTTCAGACACAAGTTGTAGGGGTTAATTAGTAGAATATTAGGCATTTGGAACCAAACTGGTATCATTCAATTTTTTAAAATTTCAATTATTTCAAGGAACTGGAACTCTCTCCAAGCCTCCATCTTTCTCAAAACTTATAATCTTCAAACCTTCAAAACCCGAGTGCATAAACACCTACGTCTACACCCTCTCACTTAATCAACTATCCCTTCTCTTCGGTAATGCAAGGGTCTTTTGAGATCCATAGGGGCTGCATCTTTACTGGTGCACCCCTTCTTGCATTCGATTCATCATCATCATCATCATTGAGTATACAGTCCTAAGACTGGTTTGATGCAACAATCCGTCTCCACTGACTCTGTCCCCCGCCAGCTGTTTAACCTCTCTAAATGTCTGGCATCCCATATCCCCAATTATTTGGTTGAAATATTCTAATCTGGTTCTTCCCCTTCCCTTTTCTTTCCCACCTCCCCTCCAAGATATCCCTAAGCAGTCCCCCATGTCTCAGTGTGTGCCCCATCATCTGACCTCTTCTCTTCTTCAGACTCTTCCACAAGGTTCTTCTTTCTCCGATTCTTCCAAGAACTTCTTCATTTGTAATTTTATCCATCCATTTGATATTCATCATTCTTCTGTAGCACCACATTTCGAAAGCCTCCAATCTCTTTCTCTCCGCTTTTCCAATTGTCCAGGTTTCACACCCGTACATGGCTATGCTCCATACATATGTCTTCAATAGCAACTTCCTGTTTGCTAAGCTGATTGAGGAGGAGCATAGTAGTTTTTGTTTTGAATTAAACCCCATTTTTGCTTGGGCAATTCTTGATTTAATTTCGATTTTGCTCCTCCCATCCCATGTTATTTTACTTCCTAGGTAGCGGAATTCCTTAACTCCTTCTAGGTTTTCGATTGCATTAAAAAAAAGCTTCTATAAGGGTCTCAATATTATTAATTTCACTAAAGAAGGTAAGTAAATTTTCAACAATGGTGAATATTTCATATCCAGTTTAATTTTAAAAAGAATGGGAAATCCAATATTTTGTGTGTTTATTGTTTTTTTATTATTTATTCTCCAATTCTTTCCCTAAAAGAGGGAGGCTCTTGTACAGTTCCACCTTGTAAATTGGAAAGAAAGAGGAGACGCCGGCACGCACCCCCGATCTTATTGAATGGAATTCTTCCCTCCCTTACTCTTTTATTCTCTCGGTTACCTGCCCTTTTATTTATATAGTTTAATATATCTGATCGCAAGCCGATAACAAAATAGAGATGGCGGTAGGGAGATGGAACATGGAACATGAAACAGAAGGGGTGAAGGGAAGGTTTTTCTTTTTTTTTATTCTAGCGTGCCTGAGACCGACCTTTCGTGTCTCGAGCACGCCGCGGTCTTAAGCCGGGCATCGAACCAACGCGTAATGAGTAATTGCCAACAGGTTTATGTTGACTCATTGTTCCTAAGAGATGGCCGACGCGATATCGGCCCTAATGTTTTAACCTGTCACTTTTTTATCGATCGAAACCTACCCCTTGGGTTACTTAGCTTACTACTGCATATATAGAGAAAATTTTCTTTCTTTATTTTATTTTTTTTTAATTTCTTCTTTTTTACTTTAGCATACAGGGTATGATCAAGTATTGTAATCATGTATGAAAAAAGTGTTTTTTTGCTTCTTTTTTTCGAAATATCTCAAAAAAATCTGAAACTATTTTGATAAAAATAAATTGGCCGAAACCATGGTTTTTCGGTCTACATAAAAGCTCAAATAAGTGAACATCGAAAAAATTATATTTTTCGAGATAATAATTGCTTTGTCAAAATGTCTGTTAGTTAGTCTGTCTGGTTGTTAATCTGTGCGTTACCAAATTTTTGTGGACGAGCTAACTCAAAAACTAGTGTGAATATCGAAACCAAATTTCACACGTAGTTTTGGTCCATTGAGATTAAGAGCTGATTAAATTTTGGTGCATATGGATCCAAAATTAAGGGGATGGAGGGAGGTTAAAAATTAAAAATTTAGGCCATTTTAGGAAACTCAACAAAATTTTGTATACATAATCACTGGAACACCAGAAGTATAAAAATGCAAAAACTAACCGCTCAAAATGGGGGGGGGGTAGGGTCTAAAAATGAAAATCCTGGCCATTTACCAAACTCAACCAAATTTTGTATACGTATTCAGTGAGACCCCAGAAGTCTAAAAATGCAAAAACTAACCGCCCAAAATGGGGAGGGGGGGGGGGGTGGAGTTAAAAAATAATTTTTTTGTCCATTTACCAAACTCAACCAAATTTTGTATAGATAATCACTGGGCCCCCAGGAGTCTAAAATGCAAAAACTAACCCCCTTACGCTACATGATTATAAATAATTTTATTAAATATTAAATAAAAGTGAGGGGCCAGGTTGTATGGTAAAGTCAAGTAGATGGCCACATCAGAACACGTCAGGTTATTTACTTTAGCATACAGGCTATGGTCAAGTATTGTAATCATGCATGGAAAAAGAGTTTTTTTTTGCTTCTTTTTTTGGAAATATCTCAAAAACTGGTGAAACTATTTTGATTAAAAAAATTGGGCAAACCATGGCATTTCGGTCTACATAAAAGCTCTAATAAGTGAACATCGAAAAAATTATATTTTTCGAGATAATAATTGTTTTGTCAAAATGTCTATTAGTTAGTTAGTCTGTCTGGTTGTCTGGTTGTCTGTCCGTTAGTCTGTGCGTTAGCAAATTTTTGTGGACTAGCTAGCTCAAAAACTAGTGTGAATACCAAAACCAAATTTCACACGTAGTTTTGGTGGAATATCGTTTAACTCGTAAAGTATTGATTTTAGACTTTACACTCATATGAAATTTTCTGTTGGAAATTAAGTATTATTTAATAAAGGTCATTAAGTAATTAATCAAAGGGTTAGGCAGTAATGGTGAAACTTATGTAGAAAGTTAGATAAACACTGCTCTATCGCTTTAGATATTCAACCTATAAAAAACTCTCAGGAAGTATCATTTTGATAATTTAATATCCTAAAATATTTTTTTTATTAGTCTCCAAGAGTTCATCAGCAATCTGCCCTGGCAGGGAATAAGCTTCTTTACAGGTTTAATGAAAAATGACATGATTTACAATGATTTTAATGATATTTCCATTTACTTATTACTAAGGTGGGATTTATTGGTATCAAGAAGGTTTGGCATGTTCACATGAAGCGTTGTGGTAGGTTGATTGGTCTGTGTCTTTTTAATCTTGTTGGTGGTAATGTATTTATTATGTCTTGAGCGTACTCATTTGGGCGGTGAGTTAGTTTGTTTAGATACTTGTGGCTGTGTTCTCTTATTTCATCTTTGACGGAAGTTATCTCTATGTCTTTTTTAACCGACTTCAAAAAAGGAGGAGGTTCTCTATTCGACTGAATTTTTTTTTTTTTTTTTTTTTTTGTGCCTATGTTACCTCATATCTCCGCCAATTGTCAACCGATTTTGAAAAAATTTTTTGCATTGGGTCCAGTCTAGCTTCCGATTGGTCCCATTTTTTTTCGATTTTTTTCATAGGTATTAGACCTTTTTTATTAGGTTTGTTTAGACCTAACCTCTTTGTTTATGAACCGATTTCGATGGTTCTTTTTTTATCCGAAAGGGGGTGTCTTAGGGATGGTGTCATATTAATTTGGTCAAGTTCTGATGATATGATCTCTATTAATAACATCACTAAAAGAGAAAAATAAAAATTTTTAAGAAAAAAATAAAAACCGACTTCAAAAAATTAAATGCAACAAATAAAATACACTAAAAGGTATAAAATAATTATTATCTTATTTAGTTACAACTAAACGACGAAATATTAACACGAAACCACTTTTTGAATTCGGTACCAAACAAACTATACCTATAAGCGAGCATATCCTCCAAACGTACTAAGTAAGATCCGTCGAGTGCGATTCATAAAAGGTATATGTTTGGCACCGACTTCAAAAAGTAATTTCGTGTTAATATTTCGTCGTTTAGTTGTAACTAAATAAGATAATAATTATTTTATACCTTTTAGTGTATTTTATTTGTTGCATTTAATTTTTTGAAGTCGGTTTTTATTTTTTTCTTAAAATTTTTTATGTATAGTCGTGTTTGGTACCCCTCTGGGGCCATTAGCGATTTCTCTCAGCGATTTGTTTTGGAGAGGACCTAAATTAATGGACATTATATATAATTAGCTCCGATCAATATTTTAATTATTTAAGAATTTTTTCTGGTAAAACAATACATATTATGAAATTATAATCGGTTTAATATAAAGGGGACTTTCCACTATAACACTATATGAATGTGAATGTATCGAAATCCGAGAGTCATCATCAACCTAATTCACATTATTTTGTTTTTCAAAAAATTATTTGTACAATTCATTGGCCTTCAAATCTTATATAGGTACTTACCTATTGAAAAATATTTAAATTCTTATAACTCGAAAACCATTCATCCATATAAGATTTTTTGTTTTGAAATTTAATGTAGTTTAATAAAGGTCATTATAATAATTTGTTGTTTATTTTACTAAATAATTTAAATCTCTGAAACGTGTTGACCGATTGAGTTGAAGTTGAGAGCAGTGGCGACTCAAAACTTTAATTTTTGGGGTTGCTATACCTGGGAGCTTCTGGACCCACTCCCTCAAAAGTAATTTTTAGGACCCATTTTTATATTCTGAACAATTATTTCCCCCTACAAAATTTATAGCCCCACTAGAAAAATCGAGACTCCATTATTACGTGGCATCACTTTAGTATTTCTTATTAAATACTTGCAAAATTTGTTAATTCTACTTAAAAGTTAGTTGGTCTCTAATCAGATTACCGAAATTGAAATTTTGCGGTGGCTAACCAGCTGGCCGGCTAGCCTCCCTAGGAAAACTCCATAACTACACCAGTGCGTATATGTAATATGTATTTTTGAAGAACTCTGGAAAAATGTTAACACAAAGAGAATTTAATTAAGTCTTTTAGAAGTCATAAGGAGACTTAGCTAAATTGCCAAGGTATGTAATTGGTTCTGTTTGGATCCAATAGAAATGCTGAGTGTTTTCGAATCGCGTAATACATTCAAATGCCTGTTGATTTTATTTCATCTGGACACATGCCATATGATATCTATAAAATATTCTATCCTGTGCATAAACACCACGAGACATACGTTCACTTACTATTGCTTTTAAAAGAACCTAATAAACTAAAGTAAAATTAACAAATGAATTAAAATATTATAATTTACAAACTGATATCATGTCATCCTCCACATGACTTTACCATACACCTTGTCCCTCTTTAATTTTTATCAAAATAATTAATAATTATTAACGAAAGAACCCATACAAATCGATCAAATGTCTAGGACTTATATTGATAGTTCTATTTTTTCGAACCACCCCTCCTATTCTGACCCCCCCCCCCGTTAATCGAGGCTCCTATACTCTCATTTTCTAAAACTTGACTTATTTCAAGTTCTAGGCATCGGATTGGAATAAAAAAAGGTGTCATAAGTTAGGAAATTTATTACAGTTTAATAAGAAATAAATTGTTACATTTTGTTCACACATTTTTTGATAAATAGAAAAAAATAAGAAATATAAGCAATCTTTGTAATTTTTAGATAAATAATTATTTCATTATTTTTCAAATTTATCTTACATTTTTTATTTTTATTTTTCTCAATAAATGTAATTTAATTTAATACAGAAATTTAGAATTGAACATTAGGTACACTTTATTTCCAATATCTTAAAATTACAAAGTTTGGATTTATGTTCTTATTTTTTTCCATATATCAAAAAATGTCTGTACAAAATCTAACAATTTATTTCTTATTAAATTGTAATAAATTCCCTAACTTATGAGCTTATGACACCTCTTTTATTCCAATCCGATTCTTAGAACCTGAAATAAGTCAAGTTTTAGAAAAAGAGAGTAGGTGGTTCGATTTTTTTGTCCGCAAGAGACAAAACATTATTAACATTATTTTGGCTAACAATATTCAACAATCTTCGAAACAAATTTTCTTTAACAATTAAAATTTGTCGTTGTTGAGTCACTGAGAAAGTCAAGATGAATTGACGAAACGTCTGGCCCATTTAAGGATGTTCCCTAATATAGCTCAGATGCAGTTCGCTCTTTCCCCTACTCTCACATGCACAGGAAGGCAAAAATATTTTCACTGCGTCGTTTCGCGGATCTGGCAACATTTCATTATTACCGACGCTAAAAAACAAAGAATTAAAAAACACTTCATGAAACAGCTCATTGCGAAATTCCAGATGAGAACAGTATAGTAAGGTTGAGAGAATTAGCTATAAATCTCAAATGCACCAGAAGTTTTTTAGATATGAAAAAAATTGAGAGATTTTAGTGCGACGTTGCCAAGTCGCCATCTCTCACTTGCCATGCCATGAGAGGAAAAATGAAAACCATTAAAAATACCTAACTTTTAACATTTTTCATACAAAACGATTACCGCTTGATACAATTATTTTAACAAAAAAATATTTATTATATCTTCAATTAATGATTCTCAGTTTTTCAAAATAATTTCAAGAAAATTACAATTGTTATTTAATGAAACAGTTGCTTTAACATCAATCGGGATAGGGTTCGCGTGTTAAATATGCAAATTTCAAAAGTCAGTATTCACAAATTTATTGCCGCAAGGACTATTGAAAAAAATTTATACGTATAAAGGACACTTATAAATATGTGTATTCAAAGTTTTAAAAGTATTGCAAGAAAATCGATTTATTACGGAAGGTCCTTAAAAAAACTCTTGGTTTTTAATTTATCCAACTCCCTACTATTCCTATTATAAATTTAGTATGGATACGAATAATGTAACATTATTTAAAGTATATTCCAAATAAGTAGTATCAATATTTTTATTTAGATAGATAATTAAAATAAATAAATAATAGATATGTAAAAAATTTAATTTTTTCTTTAGATAGTAAACTCAATTTCAGTAAACAATTTCTATTTAAACAAGATCAAATGATAAATTAATGTTAAAGGGGTTAAAAGGTATAATAAATTAGTAGTAATTATTTTTATATCGTTTTACATTTTGATTAAAGCGGGTGTGGGGAAAATTATAGAAAGGGGAGAACAATTTTAAAGAAGGGGGCGATGTATAAATGTTTAAATAAAGGGTTTAAGTTAATGCAAATTAATTTAAGTTTGCGAATAACCTCGGGCTCTGTTTAACCATGATTTTATTTTATATTAAAATTAACTAGCTGAAATAAGGTTGGGCCAATTATATTATATGACTTTCGGCAGCGCTGGGCAAGTTGGCGAAACCTTCTTGCGGGCTTATTAATTCAAACAATAATTTGATATGAATAAAAAATTAAAATGAAAATTTGCGATATGAGATAATATTCCTAAATTAACTTATTATTATTCTTGTATTAAAGTTTCTGCGGTCGGGTGAAAGTTTCCATAAGAAACTGATTTCAGTTTTACATCCTATTTATTGTTGGTTTTTAATGGATTTTCCCAAAAGATAGCACTTTAATATTCATGAAATTTAGAGGCATTAAAAATTAAGAATAAGCTTACTTTGTTAAAATATGAGAGAATATATGAACATTATTATTAAAATACTAGATGCGCCAGTCACGCCCTCTTTGGCTAAGCACTCTGGGCGGTTGAGCCTGGCGCGCCATGGCGGGCAGCGCCACGATAAGGCCAAAAGTATGTTTAAATATAATTTTGTTTATTTAAGTGTATTTTAAATAAACATATTTAATTTAATAAAATTCTAATATAAAGATATTAAAATTTCCATCTAGTTTAGTTTTTTCAAAATTAAATATTTTTTTCCTTAGAAATTCTTAATAAAGTTGAGATTGAGTTGCATCAATGTCCCTTTTAAGAGAGGTTTCAAAAAGTAATTTTTTTGGAGATATTCAAAAGAAATTATACACATGTAACTATTCATAAAAGATAATTTTTAAAATGAGTTTAGTTTTTTGAAAATTAATAATTTTTTTTCCTGGAAAATCTCAATTGAGTTGATCAGGGTAATTTGGATGGAATATCTCGAAAAAAATCCCTTTTTTAACCTTCTTAAAAAAGCGATATTGATACAAAGGGGGTACCCTTATCATCTTGATTGAGAATTTATAGAAAAAATATAATATTAATTTTCAAAAAATTAAACGCATTTAAAAGAGTAGATTTTAAATAGATTTAAATAAGTATAATTTGAATGGAATATCTCGAAAAAATCCCTTTTTAAACTTCTTAAAAAAGCGATATTGATACAAAGGGGGGCACCCTTATCATCTTGATTGAGAATTTATAGAAAAAATATAATGTTAATTTTCAAAAAATTAAACGCATTTAAAAAGTAGATTTTAAATAGATTTAAATAAGTATAATTTGAATGGAATATCTCGAAAAAATCCACTTTTTTAACCTTCTTAAAAAAGCGATATTGATACAAAGGAGGTATTCTTATCATCTTGATTGAGAATTTATAGAAAAAATATAATGTTAATTTTCAAAAAATTAAACGCATTTAAAAGAGTAGATTTTAAATAGATTTAAATAAGTATAATTTGAATGGAATATCTCGAAAAAAATCCTTTTTTAACCTTCTTAAAAAGCGATATTGATACAAAGGGGGGACCCTTATCAACATGATTGAGAATTTATAGAAAAAATATAATATTAATTTTCACAAAACTAAACGCATTTTAAATTGTAGATTTTATATAGATTTAAATAAGTATAATTTCGATGGAATATCTCGAGAAAAATTACTTTTTTAACCTTCTTTAAAATGCGACAGTGATACAAAAGGGGGCTCTTTATCAACTTGATTGAGAATTTATAGAAAAAATAAAATATTAATTTTCACAAAACTAAACGCATTTTAAATAGTAGATTTTTAAATAGATTTAAATGAATATAATTTTGATGGAATATATCGAAAAAAATCACATTTTTAAGCCTCTCCAAAAAGCCTAAGTAAGTTTTTTGGAGATATTCAAAAGAAATTATACACATGTAACTCTTTATAAAATATACTATTTAAAAAGAGTTTAGATTTATTAAAACTAAATATTTTTTTCCATAGAAAATTTCAATTAAGTTGATCAGTTGACTCTGTATCAATCTCCCTTTTAAGAGCACGTTAAAAAAGTAATTTTTTTGGGATATTCAAAATAATTTATACACTTTTAACTCTTTATAAAATATACTTTTTAAAATGAGTTTAGTTTTTTATTATGTTGTTAATGTGCATTCAAACCATGTTGATGATTTCAATGAAATTTAAAAACTTCATCACTACGTGGTCCGTTCCCTAAATAGATTATGTCACAAGTCAAATGCATTTTTCAAGTGTTATTTTCTGCCTGTCAATAGATTCGGCCACTCGCCAGTAAATCGTATTTACTGCGTTTGTTGACAAATATGTCAACATTCTTTATCAGAGAGCTCACAAAACTTTTTATTTATGTTTTTGAATGTGTGTTATTAACGACGACATACTAAACTATAATCATTGATTCGTTTTGTTATTAAACAATCAAATTTTATCATGATAGCTAACCTTCTAAAAAAAAATCTATATACTTGGATTTTTTATTAAAAAAAATTTGTATCAGCATACATAGCAATGGATTCCAGTAGAGTTTTATTTCCTGATTATCATGCAATTTCCCGATTTTTTACAACAGTTCATAGTTTTCAGATGTTATCGTTCAAAACGACGAAAAAAGCTAATTTTAATCCAATTAGATATGAAACAACAATATTTCAAATTAAAATATTTTGTTGACGTAATAGAAAACAGCTTCCTCTTTGATTCTCAAATTACCGCTTCCTTTTTATCTCGATTAAAACTCGATTTAAAGCAAAAAAACTAAATCTACGTGATTATAAACCACAATAAACATAGTAGATAAAAATATATGGTCTTAGTTTTTTTAGTTATAACTCGAGTTTTAATTGAGCTAAAAACAAGAATTGAACTGAACATCAAAGAGGAATCTTTTTTCTATTAAGGAAATATTTTGGTTCTAAATACTGATGTTTCATATCTGTGACGACTCAATAATAGACCAAAACGGCATTTTTCGTTGTTTAGATCCAAAATTTGTCAGAACCCTGACCTGTTGTAAAAAATTCAAAAATACTATGAGAATCAGCATATAGTCCAGGCAAATTGTGTTTTTACCAGGAAAGTTTTGGGGTAGTTCTGATTTTTTTGTATATAAATGTTTTTGGGGCTCTCAATCCAAATCTAAGGTTTCCCACCAAAATTTCGTGACGTAGCATTGTAGAAAATGCAAAAAAAGGTGCAAATTTTCATTTTTTGGCGGTTTTTCGCATATAACTCGGAAACTATCAACTTTTTGTAAATAATTTTTAGTTTTTTTTTGTCTCCGATTGATCGTTTGGACTCAAGTGATAGTTGAAAATTAACGTACTGTCTCTGCAAAAACACACCTTTTCCAATACAAAACTTTAATTTATTATTAAAGGTTTTAAATTAGTAAATTTCTGCCAGTTATCTGCACATACTTATTTATATCGTATAAGTAAAGGTTCAGGTATTTTTTTTTTTCAAAAATTACATCATTTTCAAGTTATTTAATGAAATCCGCAATTGTACAAATTCAGTTACAAAAAAGTTGCAATCCGAACGAAAATTTTTCAAAAATTATTATATTTTATTATATTATATATACCGATTTTGATGCTGAGTTTTTCCCCAAAAGTACATCAGAAAGGGAGATGATCCTGAAAATGTGAGCCTATTCGATCAAATTTGGCCGCTGGAGAATTTTTTGAATTTTGAAAAAAGTCGATTTTTCAGTCATTTTCAAATGTTTATATCTCAGCTTCTATATAACTTACAGACTTGTTTGAGGTGGCATTCTTCTCTGTAAGCCCTCTAATTTTAAGAAAAAAAATCGTCTTATGTTTACACTTTGCTTCACAGCGAGCTAACTAAACCACTGTTTCAGAAAAATTTTGCCTATTTTTAAAATGTTGTCATATCTCTAGTTTTCGAAGTAGAGGGTTAATCAGCTCACTCCGAAGAAATTTACCCACTTTTTACTTGATTGCTTCTATCTCTAAATTTGAGGTTTCTAACTCCAGTTCTTCGGGTTAAAAAATGTAAAATTATTCAAAAAAATATCATTTTTTTTTAAATAATTTTTTGAGATTTTAATCTGTTTCTATATTAAAGAATAATAAACAATTGAACTGGCGTGTTTTATATTATTCACCAAAACTGCAAACAGCCTAACAACAAAGGTTGAGTTTTTTTTCAATTTATTCTTTTAATTATTTGTTTGAATCAAAATACAAAAGTATCAAAAATATTTTAAAATATTTTCTAAGCAAATTTCATTGTGATTTCTTAAAAAATAAAAATATTTGAAAAAAATAGAAAATTTATAATAAATACAAATTGACCCTTCTTCTTAGTTTTTTCATTTCATTCTTCTCGGTTTGAAATGATTATATTCTGTACAGTAAAGGACACATGTAAGATTAGAAAAATCTTCATCATTTAATTTAATCAGCAAAAGAATCTTTTTCATTTTCTAGTTTGATTGGGATTTCACTCGAAACAAAAATGTGGCTGATATCAGTGGTCTTCAAGTTGCCTATGAAGCTTAGAGGTCTAAAATTCGTGGAAGTAGTTTCAATTCGGATGGAGCAAAGGGCGGACCCTTTCAGCCAAAACTTCCTGGTCTAAATTTAATTTCAAATCAATTGTTCCTCCTTGTTGCCGCTCAGGTAAATGCAAATATTATTTCTACTATAAATCAATCAAAATCGTGAGATATATCGATCACCGAAGGCGGGCCTTCCAGCTAGTTATTTCTAATAAAATAACACTTATTAGGCAAAAATAGAAACAATCGCTATAAAATGGCTATAAAAATCTTTGATTTTCCTCTGATTCAACAACCTTCAAAATTCAAAGTCCAAAACCGGCCCGCGCTAAGTGCGGCCGGTCGGCAGCTTGTGATAAATAAAAGGAATGAAAATTTATTTATTTGTTTATTTATTACCCCTCCCCCAAGGATGTCTCCTTGCCGAGGTGGGGGCTATAGACTTTGGCCCCAAGAACATCCACGTCTTGAGGAGGGGCTAACAACCTATCTCAGAGACGTTAAACAGAAGTGCTCAAAGAACCGCGTATGACATATACAGCACATTAATATCAAAACAAATACCGTATTTCGCCTCTTTAAATACTATTCTATTAGAATCGATAAAAATATCTTGAAAATTATTATTTTATTTTTTTATTAAAATAAAAAATTCTGACCACAGGGGAGATCCTTTGTATATGTTTCAGATTTTTTCAATGGTGTCAAAGTTAAATTTTTCGCTTTATATCAAAACAAATGTTTATGTATTCAATTTTGTTTATGACCACAACACTTCTAATTAGTGGCAATAATTCCGTATTCCGTGGTTTCTGTGAAAGGAGGATGCTCGAGGAACCAATTTAGCAACTTATCCGAGTCAATGTTGTCGGTCTTTTGGCTAGTATTTCTGCTGTCAACGTGTCAACTCGCCGGCTTCGAAGAACCTCAGCCAGGACCCTCTAAACGACAACGGGGGTCATATAATTTTTGCTCATATAATAATTTAATATATAATCATATAATATGTTTTTTTTTTCTTTTATTGGCCTCGGGAACCTAGATGCCCATTTAGCCAGCTGATCATACTCGTTCATATTTCTCCAAATTCGTCAGCCCTCAAATGCTGATCCCCAAGGCGGGCAGCTCGGGGGCACAGTAGGGCAAGCAGAGCATCCCAAACCGATCCCTCCGCAACCGGCCAAAGAGCATCGCGAATGGCCGACGAATATAGAGCAATAAAAGAACGTACTTGTTCATAAGTCCCATCAATGAGGGATAAAACAGAAGACTTGTATTAACAAATTACCATAATCTAACGCTTCTAGAAAAATTAATATATAACAAAAATAGACTATGCGATGGAATACTGAAACAATAATTTTTATAACCTATATATCTATGGGCGGATCGATTACTTTTCGCCGAAAGTGTGAGGGGATGGGTCACCGATTTTGATGCTGTTTTTTTCCTCAAAAGTACATCAGAAAAGAAGATGATCCTGAAAATTTGAACCCGATTCAATCAAATTTGGCCGCTGGAGAATTTTTTGAATTTTGAAAAAAGTCAATTTTTCAATCATTTTCAAAAGTTATATCTCAGATTCTATATAACTTAGAGACTTGTCAGCATTCTTCTCTGTAAACCCTCTACTTTTAAGAAAAAATTGATCATTGGCTTACATCCAAGTCCGGCTCCACAGCGAGCTGCTAACTAAACCACTGAATTATAAAAAAGACGATCGATTTTTGAAAAATCGTCTTTTTCAGATAGCCAGAACTTTTTTCTAATAGATATAATGAAGTATACTCCCTGAAAATTTCAAAGGATTTCGAGTTGAAAGAAAAAAGTTCTGGCTATCTGAAAATGACGATTTATTAAAAATCGATCGACTTTAGATGGCCATAACGTGAGTTATGGCCATCTAAACTTTCTACGATTTTTCGTTCTTAAGTTATCGTGGATACCAGATACACAAACGTACACACAGATAGAAAAAAATAATAATGGTTGAAAAATCATTCTAGATATTATTCAGCACGGTGAGCGTACCGAGTAATATATATTTAAATATATGGTAGAGTAGAGAATGGTTGGGATTTTTATGGCTATTTGATTAAGGGAGCATGTATTTATATTTGATTTACTTATTGACAGTTTTGTTGGCTAAATTCCATTATATAAATTTATTATATTCGACAAAAGTTTTCCTTAAGGACGTTCCCTAATATAGCTCTGATGCAGTTCGCTCTTTCCCCTACACTCTTATGCGCTGAAAGGAAAAAATATTTTCACTGCGTCGTTTCTCGGATCTGGCAACATTTCATTCTTACCAACGCTAAAAGACAAAGATTAAAAAAAATACTTCATGAAACAGTTCAATGCGAAATTCCAGATGAGAACAGTATAGTTAGGTTGAAAGAATTAGCAAAAAGTCTCAAATGCACCAGGAGTATTTTAGATATGGAAAAATTGAGTGATTTTAGTGCGACGTTGCAAAGTCTCACTTGCCATGCCATGAGAGAAAAAATGAAAACCATCAAAAGTACCTAAATTTTAACATTTTTCATACAAAACGAATACCGCTTGATACAATTATTTTAACAGAAAAATATTTGTTATGTCATCAGTTAATAATTCTCAGTTTTTCAAAATAATTTCAAGAAAATTACGATTGTTATTTAATGAAACAGTCGCTTTAACATCAATCGGGATAGGGTTCGCGTGTTAAATATGCGAATTTCACTAGTCAATATTTACAAATTTAGTGCCGCAAGGACTATTGAAAAAATTTCTACATATAAAGGACACTTATAAATATGTGTATTCAAAGTTTTAAAAGGATTGCAAGAAAATCGATTTATTAGAGAACGTCCTTAAATCCATTAAAGAACTTACTCTCGATTTCACCAACTTAAACTAAGCTAGCCCTTAAAAATTAAACAGAAACAAACTTTTAAATTAAATTGCATTTCACCAATGATATATTTAAGAGAAAATCTTTGTTTAAATATAAATCAACCATTTTACCTTAAAAGTTGTTTTGAAGTTAATTTAAGTGCTACTCCAGTTTAAGTATGATCGGTGAAATATCGAGCGTGTTCGACGTATATATTTATATTTAACAGTAAAGCCATACAAATTTAATTCACAAAAGCATCACTGCTAGTCATTTCTCTGAACTGTAATTAAAAAAATCATTTATAGAGAAAACTTGATGGTCTGGATAACATCAATTAAAAAAAAATACACCCCTCAACAATTTTTGCCGGCAGTTTGAATAACTTGACGACTGCATGGGGGACTTGAGCAACTCAAGAGAATCCTAAATTGTATTTAATGTAAATGCCAGGGTTTTTAGCAATCGCATTTCTGGCTGATGTTGGTGACGGTATTTGCTTCACAATTTGCTGACAGTAGAGTTTTGGAACTGGGGGCGATTTCGCCCTTCCCTTTCCGATTCGCCATCTCTTTCTTTCTATCTTTCCACCGTTTTTCTGTTTCCTATCCAAGCCCCGCAATTCTACTCCTTTACTTGTCAATTCTGCATACTTTGTACAGGCCTTTTTTACGGTAATTCGACAGAATTATATTAAATAAAACGGCATATACTAAAAATAATATAAAGAATTTTGTTTAATTTCATTTAAAGTGCTGAGAGTTTAAAATAATTCTTAAATAAATAAAATAATAAGAACTCAAAAATCAAATAAAATGCACTAAAATGTATAAAATAATTATCTAATTTAATTACAACTAAACGAGGAAATTGTTACATGAAATCACTTTTTGAAGTCGGTGCCAAACATAGACATTTTATGAATCGCACTCAACGGATCATACTTAGTACGTTTGGCGGGTAATGAAGGCAACATCGCGTAACTTGCTTATATCGTTTGTTTGGCACGGACATCAAGAAATGATTTCATGTAAAAATTTTATCGCTTACTTGTAAGTAAATTAGATAATTATTTTATAACTTTTAGTGTATTTTATTTTATTTTTGGATTTTTATTATTTTATTTATTGAATTTAAGTCGGTTTTTTTTCCTAAAAATTATTTATTTTTCTCTTTTTAGTGATTTTAATATTAGTGACTTAAGATAATACCTTGCATGAATCTTGTAAGAAAGCGTCAGGCTAATGAATCAGGAAATGATAATTTTATTGAACCAACTATTTTGCATGAATAAAATAGATTGTATTTGAGCTTCGACTTCGAAGATTACTTCTCTTTCATCGAGTGTCCTTGATCATCTTTTTAGTCCTTATTTTTAATAAGAGGAAAAAACTAATTGAATAAAAAAACCTCTTTTCCGATAATTATTCCAATTCCAATCATTCTTTCATTCTCCTTCATCAGGAAATGATAAACCAATTATTTTACACTAATTAATGTATACATTGTATTTTTGCTTCGATTCCGGAGATTACTTCTCCACCATCGAGTGTCCTTATTCATCTTTAGTCCTTGTTTTTAATAAGAGGAAAAATCTAATTAGATAAAAAAACCTCTTTTCCGATAATTATTTCAATTCCATTATTCCCCAATCAAGTCGATTGGTCTCTTCCTCCCCCATCAGGAAATGATATTTATTAAACCAATTATTTTACATTAATTAATGTATACCTTGTATTTTAGCTTCGATTTCGGAGATTGCTTCTCCACCATCGAGTGTCCTTATTCATCTTGAGTCCTTGTTTTTAATAAGAGGAAAAATCTAATTAGATAAAAAACCTCTTTTCCGATAATTATTTAAATTCCATTATTCCCCAATCAAATCGATTGGATCTCCTCATTCCTCTCCCAGGAAATGATAATAAAATTCAATTCATAAATAGAGAAATTCTCTCGAAACGTTAGCGGGTTTTACATGAACGTTTTAAGATTGTTTTTTTTACAAAATATTTTATTTATTTTAATTTAGATTATTTGCTCATAAGAATTGGAGATTTCCGTTATTTCGTCATTAATCATATCATCAGAACTTGACCAAATTAATATGGAACCACCCTATAGGTACTCCATCTTCCGTTAAAAAAGAATCATCGAAATCGGTCCGACGTGGCAAAAAGTTCTCGCTGAACATACATAAAAATAAATAAATAAATAAATACTTAGGTATCTTGACTACCTTGGAGCTATACTGATCCAAACGCAGAAAGAATCATTAAAATCGGTTCATAAACAAAGAAGTTATGCGTGAACATACATAACAAAAAAGGTCCAATACCAATGAAATTTATATGGTACCAATCGGAAGCTATACTGAACCCAATGCAAAAAAATCATCAAAATCGGTTCACAATTGGCAAAGAAATCAGGTAACATAGATACAAAAAAATTCAGTCGAATTGATAACCTCCTCCTTTTTTGAATTCGGTTAAAAATCAAATAAACGATTTTGTTTAATTTCATTTCAAGTGCTGAGAGTTTAAAATAAATAGAGAAAAATATAATAATTTAATGTGTAAACATTATTAAGATTGGGGTAAGATGCCGAAATGCAAACGTTAAAAATTATTATTATTATTTTTTTTAAATTAAAAATAGTTTTTCAAAACGAACCTTATTTTTTTACTAATTACAAAAGTACATATATTGTTGATAAATTAGTTGGTTAAAAACGATGAGTGAACCGCGACCTAATATCGTGTACACCTACTTCCACTTCCACTTTCAGTTCCAAGTAGAAGACAATATATGAAGGGGCATTATCTAATGAATTCCAAAATAATTCCACATAATTTCAAGGACGTGTACATCTAATTCCAATCGAGGTTCACTTCTCGGTTAAAAATAAAACCATTGTGCTATTTTATATAAAATAAAGTTAAAAACTACGGCGTCTTCCCCCAATCTACTATACATATAAGATTAAATGAGAAAGTTTAGAACGGGAATTGAGGACAAGTTTTTTGTGTAATTATTTTATTTTTCTTAGAACTTTTCCTACTTGTTCAAGGGTTCCAAATGATTACATTACCTAACATTCGTCTAAATACACATTATTTTTCTTACCAATAAAAGAATCATCAGAAATTCAAAAAATGGACAGATTAAAGATCTCTAATGTCAATGTATTGATTATGCTTTCGGCTACATACAACTTTGATATTTTTTTATATTTTTCAAAACAAAATAAAATAATTAATTAAGATTTTTTAATACACTGCGTAAAAATTATTAAAAAAATATGTCCACCCCATTTGTATTATTTCTTTAACTATAATAATCAAGAACATAATATTGTTAAGTTATACTACACTCGGCCAAAAAAAAGTAACAATTAGATTTAAAAAAAAATACTAATGAAATGTATCTTTTAATTCAATGAAATTGAATAAACTTTTAATATGATTTATTTTAACCTTTCTTAATAAGTGTTTAACACTTGTTGCTATTGTAACAAGAACATTAGCAGATTTTTCTGAGCGTTCTAGATATTATTCAGCACCGTGAGCGTACCGAGTAATATATATATATATATGCGCCCATCCTCGATTAACGCAACGTCTTTCGCAAAATCTGTAATGCTAAGCTGGATAATTTGGATTTGACTAGTCGAAAAGACACTCAAATGATGAATTCAAGCATAATAATCAAAAGAAAAACAGGGATTGAAAGATTATTATAAGGATATTATATTTCATCAAAAATCGATGAATAACAAATTATCCGCTTTTATTTCATTTAGCCCTACGGTACACGCGGTCTGAGAGGTCCCCCTATTTAGCGCTTATCTGCTCCTTCCGGTAATAAGCTAGTATCAGCCGAGTTGGGAGGCCCATCTTTTCCTCCCTTAGCCTTCACTTCAAGAGACTTTCTACATTCAGAATCCAATGAGTGTTTACTGTACAACTGACCTCAAAAAAGACCTGGTGGATCAAGTGCGCATGTCAAAGTAAATTTACATTTTTTCTTAAAAATTAATATTACTTAACAATACAGGATATGGTCAAGTATTGTAATCGTGCATGAAAAAAGTGTTTTTTTTCCTTCTTTTTTTCAAAATATCTCATAAACGGCTGGAACTATTTTGATTAAAAAAATTGAGCGAAACCATGGCATTTCGCTCTACAAAAAGCTCTTATAATTGAACATCGAAAAAATTATATTTTTCGAGATAATAATTGTTTTGTCAAAATGTCTGTTAGTCTGTCTGGTTGTCTGGTTGTCTGGTTGTCCGGTTGTCTGGTTGGGTGTCCGTTAGTCTGTGCGTTACCAAAATTTTGTGGACGAGCTAGCTCAAAAACTAGTTTAAGTATCGAAACCGAATTTCACACGTAGTATTGGTCCATTCAGATTAAGAGCTGATTAGTTTTTGGTGCATATCGACCCCAAAATTAAGGGGATGGAAAGGGGGGTTAAAAAATTAAAAATCTAGACCATTTGAGCAAACCCAACCAAATTTTGTATACATAATCAGTGGACCCCCAAAAGTCTAAAAATGCAAAAACTAACCGCCCAAAATTGGGGGGGGTGTATGAGTCAAAAAATGAAAATATAGACTCTTGTATCAAACTCAACCAGATTTTGTATACATAATCAGTGGGACCCCAGAAGTCTAAAAATGGAAAAACTAGCCCCTTCCCCTACATGATTATAAATAATTTTATTAAATATTAAATAAAAGTGAGGGGCCAGGTTGTATAGTAAAGTCAAGTGGATGGCCACATCAGAACACGTCAGCTTATTTTTTGTTGTCATAGTATAGTATGTGAAGTATTTATTCTATCATTGTGCTCTTAATGTCTTAGAATGTCTGTAATACAGTGTCGCGGATCGCAAATTCGAGATCTGAATTTTTGATATAAATTCATACTCGTATAAGTGAAATCAGTCGAGAACCAGAGAAAAACCAAGTCAACCAAATTACAGGTGATGGAACCAGCTAAAAAAACAGCTGCGGGAAGGCCAAAAGGTGGTTTGTTTCAAAGAAAACGGACGACAGCTATCGTTTCACATCCTGTCCTCTTGCTGGAGAAAAAAAGGAAAAAATGCAGACCTTTTAAGCTACTTACTCAAATAGAAAAAGTCAACTCAATTTAGCTGCAAATATTGTAATATTTATTTGTGCCTTGAACATGCGATTGTGAGTTGTGATAATTGTGCCAAAAATAACTCACGAGACTGATTTGTTAATATTTCAATGATAATATATTAGGTAACTGATTTAAAAAGAATTTTTATTTTGATTATAGACTCTTTGAATATGAGCAACTCAAATGTTTGCTATTAAAGAAATGTTTGATACTTTCTCCAATCAAGTTGTCTTGCAATTCCTTAACCAAAAACAAATAAAAAAATTATGTACCCGCTGTAAAATACATAAAAGACCTCTCCAGGTCGATTGCGCTTTCCAGAGTGATTTTTTGATAGGGTTAAATTGTAATTTTTAAATTAAATGTTTTAAATTTATGTTACATTTATTAGAGAGGTTAAAAATATATCATATTAAAAGTTTTATTCAATTTCATTGCATTAAAAATATATTTTATTAGTTATTTAAAAAAATAAGCTGACGTGTTCTGATGTGGCCATCCACTTGACTTTACCATAAAACCTGGCCCCTAAAATTATTTATAATCATGAAGGGGCGGGGTTAGTTTTTGCATTTTTAGACTTCTGGGGGTCCACTGATTATATGTATACAAAATTTGGTTGAGTTTGGTAAATGGCCAAGATTTTCATTTTTTGACCTCCTCCCTCCCCCATTTTGGGCGGTTAGTTTTTGAATTTTTAGACTTCTGGGGGTCCACTGATTATGTATACAAAATTTGGTTGAGTTTGCTCAAACGGCCTAGATTTTTAATTTTTAACCCCCCCCTCGACTCCCTTAATTTTGGGTCGATGTGCACCAAAATCTAATCAGCTCTTAATCTCAATGTGACCAAAACTACGCGTGAAATTTGGTTTCGATATTCACAGTAGTTTTTGAGCTAGCTCGTCCATAAAAATTTGGTAACGCACAGACTAACGGACAGACAACCAGACAGACTTAACTAACAGACATTTTGAAAAAACAATTATTATCTCGAAAAATATAATTTTTTCGATGTTCACTTATTAGAGCTTTTTTGTAATCAAAATAGTTTCAGCCGTTTTTGAGATATTTGAAAAAAATAAGGAGAAAAAAAACACTTTTTTCATGCACGATTACAATACTTGACCATACCCTGTATGGTAAAGTAAAAATCTAAGTGATGTTTTTTTGGCCGGTAGTGTATTTTAGGTAACGGAAAATCTACGGTTAGATGTCTTTCTTCTTGTCCTCTATTTATTCTTTGAGCTTTAATACTAATCGTGGACGGGACAAAGTTTTAATCTAATAAATATAGGGCTCGCCTACTTTAGAATGGATTAACTTTCTATGAAATGAATGCATTGGTAACGAATATCTATGATCTAACTTGCACGGGACTTTAACATATAAATCAAGCTAATTGTATGAAATTATTGAGAAAATTGTTCCCGCGTATACTGCTTTCCTTTTTGCACATGTCACCTTTTACAGGATCACAAGAAGCAGTCTAGTGGGGGTAATAAATCGAGGTTGCATTAGGGTAAGGGGTAAGTAAGAAAGCCGGGGTTAGGCTAAGTGCTTGCGCGTTCCTTCCATGCGTCGACCTAGTTAATCGTCAAACTTGTCCGTAGAATGTTTGTGACGCCAGCAGACGTGCTAGTATAGGCTCCTTGTGGAATGCCCCTTCCCAATTCAAATGCCCCCTGAACGTTCCTTGCTAAGCTAAGGTATCGTCATAGGGCGAGCGTTAATTTCGCGGATCGCTGGAGCCCGTGATTGCCGACATACGGATTCTGCGTAGGGACGTCATTGTGGCACCACCTTGTGTTGAACACTTGGCTTTTCAATGTACATGAAAATAAACGTTAACAGCTAAGGATCTTGAGAAGCATTTAGCCTATTAAATAATATGGAATTTCGAGAGCTCGTAAAAAGTTTCAATTAATTTGATAACAATACCATAAGATAATAAACTAAATGGACTCTTATGAATAAACACAAAACTAAAATCAATACTACAAATAACTAACATATATCTTAGCCTATATTCCCAGTCAAATATTTATTTTTCTTGACCATGGCGCGTTTCCTGCCTATTTATTCATTTATTTTTTATTCCTTGACTATGACAACTTCCTGTCTACTTATTATTTATTTATCTGTTTTTTAAATTATGTATTTTTAAATAATTAACAACAATTTATTCAAACCCAGTGACATATTCTAACTACTTACATATTTATTTTTTGTTTTGTATATTTGATTATTTATTTATTCTTCCCAGTGTATTTATTTATTTATTTTTATTATTTGGTATTGCTTTTTTTTGTTATTAATATTATTTTATTCTTGGTCGCAGCATACTAAGGTTTCACACCGTTCTGCTGAGGCCACACCCTGAGACACTCAACCGGATCCTGAGTGGGGGGATTGGAGGGCTAGATTTTTCACTCCCTTGAACTCAAAGGGAATAGTGAAAATTCAGGCTAAACTGAAAAAAGTTTTCAGTGAGGGGCCCTTTAATTTTACAGTGAAAGCAAAGATTTAAGTATCTTTTTGAGTGTCTTTTTTTGAAAAAAGATGGAAATTATTTCAAAAATCAACCCAGACCTATAATATTAATAAATGAATTTAACTTTTAAGGACCAATCATAGATTTTAGAGAAAATATTTTTACATTGCATATCAGAGAGGTTCGTCCCCTTAGGAATCGAACCCAAGCGCTAACTAAGCTTGCCGGGCCGTAAGCCAAACCCTTAAGACAAATCTCTCTCTGACATGCAACATATATAAGTATTATAGCTGAAAACTTTTTCAGTTTAGCCTGAATTTTCACTATTCCCTTTGAGTTGAAGGGAGTGAAAAATCTTTAGCTATAATACTTATATATGTTGCATGTCAGAGAGATGTTTGTCTTAAGGGTTTGGCTAACGGCCCGGCAAGCTTAGTTAGCGCTTGGGTTCGATTCCTAAGTGGACGAACCTCTCTGATATGCAATGTAAAAATATTTTCTCTAAAATCTATGATTAGTCCTTAAAAGTTAAATTCATTTATCAATATTTAAAATCAAAAATATTTTGTTGAATTAATAGAAAACAGATTTCTCTTTGATTTTCAAATTACCACTTGTTTTTAGCTGAATCAGAACTCGAGTTATAATTAAAATACCAAGACCTTATGTTCTTATCTATGTTCATTATCCTTTATAATCACGTAGTTTTAGTTTTGCTTACCATAAAAATTTGGTAACGCACGTACTAACTAACAGACTAACGTACGTAATAACAGACATTTTGACAAAATAATTAATATCTCGAAAAATATAATTTTTACAATGTTCAATTATTAGGGCTTTTTTGTAGACCGAAATGCTCTGGTTTGTCCAATTTTTTTAATCAAAATAGTTTTAGCCGTTTTTGAGATATTAGGAAAAAAAGAAGCAAAAAAAAACACTTTTTACAATACTTGACCATACCCATATATACATATTAAAATTGTAAGATTTTCAAACTAAAAAAAAAATAAAAAAATAAGAAAAATGAAATATACTATGAAATGAATCTATGTATAATAAAAAAGAGACTTAATATATTCTTAGTGGGCCAAAATTGGGGGGGAGAGGTTCAAAAAAATAAAACTATCAATATCCCGTTAATTTATTTGTACGAAATTTTGCATATGCACCCTATATAACCTTATTAAAATGACTCACTATGTGAAATTGATAGTGACCAAAAAAGGGGAGGGGGGGTTAAAAATATTTCCAAAGAAAATTCGAAGAAAGCTGATATTTCTAATAAAATAGTCTCATAATTAAAAGGAGATATTATTAATTGCTAATGGGCCCAACATTAAGAGGGGGGAGGGTTCTTTCGTAAATAATTATAAATTATTTTAATTCAATATTAAAGATAAGAGAGGACTCAGGTGTGTATGGCCACATTTTTAGGCCCATTTAATTAACTTAATTAAACAATTGTTGTAATCAATTTCAATTCTACTACAATATGTTTCAATTTTTGTTCAAAATATATTAATATTAATTAAATGAGAACAAGTTAGCAGTCACAAAATCATCAGAGATAAGACATCGTGACAAGGAGATATTGCTGAGCTGTTAATTCATCTTCTTGAAGGAATATTAAGAAATATCCCATTTCCGAAGCCTCCAGGTGTCATTCTTCAAATGGGATCCTTAACAATATTAGAGGAGGCAATGTTGCAGCTTTTATTAAAATATACCGGGTGAGTTTTTTTTATCTTGAGACAGTCTTATAACTAAAAACAGTTCATTTTATGAAAAAAGTTTCGAGGTCAAGTTCTGTTTTTTAAATGGAAACCTATATATTGCTGTACATATTCTTAATCTAGAGAAAAAACTGAACAACATTCATTAGAACTATTTTTTATACGACATCAAATAAAAATAAGCTGACGTGTTCTGATGTGGCCATCCACTTGACTTTACCATACAACCAGGCCCCTCACTTATATTTAATATTTAATAAAATTATGTATAATCATGTAGGGGAAGGGGAGGGTAGTTTTTTCATTTTTAGACTCCTGGGACCGACTGATTATGTATACAAAATTTGGAAGGAAAAAAACCACTTTTTTCATGCACGATTACAATACTTGACCATACCCCCTGTATGGTAAAGTAAAAAAATATTAAATCAATTAGATCTCAACAAAAAATCCTAATAATTATTTTTAACAATCATTCAACTTAATTATCAAATAATAATGATCAAATATTTAATTATCAAATAAATAATTTAATAATTTTGCGACACTGTTCTGAGACATTCCAGAGTGTATAAGTGTATCGCAAGTCTTCAAGGATGAATTCCAGTTCCAATTTCGTTATTTTAGTTTTTAAGTTTATTCGTAGCCTTTACATTTCAGGTTTTTTTTAATAGATTATTAATTATTATTAAATTATTTATTTAATAATTAAATATTTGATAATTAAGTTGAATGATTGTTAAAAATAATTATTAGAATTTTTTGAGATCTAGGCCTAATTGATTTAATATTTTTTTTATTTGATGTCGTATAAAAATAATTCTAATGAAAGTTGTTCAATTGTTTTTCTAGATTAACCCTTAACTGGTCTAGTGAAAAAAATTGCACTAAAGCTCTAGTGGGGTCTGAGGAACCCCAATGCAAAAAATAAAATTTTAGTACAAATATTTACATTTAATTGCCATATAAGTTAATTGCATCATAACATGTGCATACATGAAGTACATACCATACATACATATGCAATGTATTTTGCACAGTCTGAGCATATAAGTTGATAATTTATCTTCATTGTCATCAGTGAGAGTAGAGTCATCCTACCAGCAGAAGCAGGATTTCTTCATCAGTCTAAACTTTCTTTTTTCTTAAATTTAAAGTTTTTTTTTTTTTTTTGCGGAGAATAGCAGAATTTTTATATATTGAAGGAGACAATAAAAGAGTGTGTTTTCTGCTGGAATTATAAATTTGATTTATAACGAGACTATAGTTTCGAGGTTTTACCCTCTTCATCAGTCTATTACAATTGATTCACAGGAATCAATGTATGAATGGAGAGACAAAGCCCTCGAAGCTATAGTCTCGTTATAAATAAAATTTTATAATTCCAGCAGAGATCAATCTTATGTGTGCTCCTTCAATTTTCTTTTCTTATCGGAAACAAACTTCTGCAAATATTAGAAAAAACACGGTTTTGTAACCGGGAGAAACTTCACAGAAATTGTTCACTTCAATAAAACAAAAAACTCTAACGTAAACGCTCTGGTGGGGTCTCACACACCAAGACTGCTTCTAACTAAGGGCAGCACCTAATAAATTCAGAGTAATGCCAACTGCAGAGTCGTCTGTAAGCTAAAAGGGAATATCAAAACCGGCAAAGACAAATGTTGTCCAGTTTGGAAGGTATAAGAAGAAAAAGATGGCGTGGGGTCTGTCCAGACCCCGCGAGTCAGATTAAGGGTTAAGAATATGTAAAGAAGAGTATAGGTTTCCATTTAAAAAACCGAACCTGACCTAGAAATACCCTTGAAAGCTTGTTCTAGATCAAAAAACAATAGCGTAGTTTAGTTTACCCCCTTGATATAAATAAACTTTTATTTGAAACTTTTTTCATATAATGCACTGTTTTTGAGTTATAAGACTGTCTCAAGATAAAAAAAACTTACCCGGTATATATGTCTATGTTTATTTGCACCAAGTAGAAGACAACCTCTTTGTTTCTTTTTATGAATAAACACCTCTACTACTCTCGGCAAAATAAAAACTTTTCAAATAAAACAATTTATTAGTTCATACAAAGTCGTTTGAGCACCCCCTCCAGATGCTATGCCTCGTCCCCCACTACCGCCTTGACAAGGCAAAAAATTAAGTAGGCAATAAGTAAAATACTGTTCTGATTCAACTTCAGTGTAGTGTATACCTATATAGTGTATATGTCGCCTACACTCTGAAGTCCCCTGTTTATATCTCTCATTGCATTAGATAACTTTTTGGAAACTTTAAATTAATTAAAGATGAGTAAACGGAAATATAATTCAAAAAGGCAAAATAATAAGGTGGACCAAAAAGAGAACCCATATCTGATTTTAACAGGCTTATACAGAGAGCTAAGATCATTACAACTCGATTCAACAATCTGCTCAAAAAAGTAAGTTTCAAATCAATTTTCTTTTCAATTTCTAAAGTTAATCAAAAGATTTTATCCTGACTGTGTGTAGCCTCGCCATATACAAGATTTTAAATTTCTTTCTGCCTGCCTTCTTCTAACTATTCTTAAGCTCACTGTTACAGTTCTTACTTCTTTTAATTGACTACGTATCTCAGAAACTGATATAAGCAATTTCGTAAAATGTTGTTCACCATAAAACGAGCATCCTGAGATGTAGTGCACCTTTTTCGAACTTAACCCTATCGAACATACATGGGACAACTTAGAAAAGACGTATTCGGAGTCGAAAATCCCCACCAACACACCTATCCCTGAACTGAAAGATGCGGTTCTTGGAATAACATACCACAAGCCTATATCAAAAACATTATCGATAGTATTCCCAATCATTTACAGGAGGTCATTAAAGCCAGAGAAGGCAACATATCTACTCTTATTAACCTAGCAAAAATTGTATATATATATTTATTTATTTAGTATATATAAGGTTGGCAACTAAGTAATTGCGGATTTCACTCATAGATATTTTTTTTATGATAATGATGAGAGAAGTAGTTACACCAAAAAAGGTGCAACCCCTAAAGGCCTGGGTTGGCCCCTCCATCGTGAAAAGAAGAAGAAAAGAATTTTATGGGTTGGGCGGGGGTCAGAAGGTATCTGTGGATACGGGTCTTAAATAGCTGAAGGTTATAGGTCGCGGGAAAGATGGTGGCAGGGAGCGAGTTCCAGTCTCTGGAGGTCAAAGGGATAAAGAGAGTTGGCGAAAGCGCTTGTTCGAATTTTATTCATAGATGGCTTCAGTTGAATATTTAGGTTTGCTGGCGTAGTCCAAATGTAAAACACATTTTGTTATTTGATAGTTGGCAATTCAGATGTCAATCAGTAAAAAAAGTTTTATGATCGGTTGCGTAGTTTTTCGTTTGGCGTTCGTTGAAAAATGGAAAATCAAAAGGGACATTTTCGTCATATTTTGCTTTTTTATTTCCGCAAAGAGGAAAACGCATCGCAAGCTCACAAAAGTTATGTGCTGTTTATGGCGACGAATCCTTAAAAGAACGGCAGTGTCAAAATTGGTTTTGCCAAATTTCGTTCTGGTGATTTTTCACTCAAAGATGAAAAACGCTCTGATCGTCCGGTTGAAGTTGATGACGACCTAATCAAAGCAATAATCAAATCTAATCAGCTCTTAATCTCAATGGACCAAAACTACGTGTGAAATTTGGTTTCGATATTCACACTATTTTTTGAGCTAGCTCGTACAAAACAATTTGGTAATGCACAGACTAACTAGCTAACGAGACTAACTAACAAACTAACTAACAGACTAACTAACTGACAGACAATTATTATCTCGAAAAATATAATTTTTTCTATGTTCACTAATTAGAGCTTTTTTGTAGAGCGAAATACCATGATTTCGGTCAATTTTTTTGATCAAAATTGTTTCAGCCGTTTTTGAGATATTTTTGAAAAAAAAATAAGGAAAAAAACACTTTTTTCATGCACGATTACAATAATTGACCATACCTTGTATGGTAAAGTAAAAAGTACTAAATTTAACCCACTTTTTTAGGTTAAACAAATGCGTTGTTGCCCGCTTGTTTTTAGTATAAATTCTTCATTATACATTTTTCATTATATTTTTCAATTATAATTTTGAAAAATCTAGCGCATGCATCTTTCTGCATTTTAAATAAATGCGCTGTTGCCAAATTATTTTTAGTGCTATTTTTTTATATATTTTTCTTTATTTATTACTTATTATCTCAGAAACTGTGTTGTAACTATGAATCAAAATTCTCTTAAAAAATGTATTAGTTATTGTTTAATGTTGGTTTAGTTTTTTATAACAATGGTAAGAAGAGTTTCTTAATTATAATTAAATATGTATATAAACTTTCTGATATCCCCTATAGTGCAATGTATAAGAGTCTGAAAAACTCTATCTTTGAAATTTAATATCTCTGGAACTATTTTGTTCATAAATTTTGTTTTGCTTCAAATCGATGCAGAAGTAGTTAAATAATAATCTATATAAATTTCAAAAAAATCCTAAGAAAACCCAAATGGTGAAACAACTACCTTTAAATGTTTTCCCTCATCTTTTCTAGCTCTTTATGACTAATGATATTCAAGATCAACAAATAGTCGAAATTAATAATGAAATAAAAACGTCAAGCATAATGTTTCGAAGTAAAACAGGAAAAATTGGAGACCCTTACTACAATTACATTCAAAAGACTACGGAACAAATAGATATATTGCTAATAATTTTTACCAGATTCCAAAAAGAGGAACAAGACCTAAGTGTTACAAACATACTTCTCTTTCAAATTACCATTAACCCATTTTAACTTCTAGTTTATCGATCATCAAAGAAATACCAGCATTTGCTAAACGAATGGCGGAAATTGAAGACGTATTGAATGAATATATGATGAAGCACATAGATATGATATTTTGATTAATTAATTGACAAAGAAACACATTCCAATGAACGTTTCAAGCACAAAGTATAAAAATCCTTTACAATAAAATAATTTTATATGTGTGGATACAAACTTCAAATTTAAAATTTTATTATTAAATGACAATAAATTAAATTAATATGATGATTGAACATGTATTTTTTTGTTTTGAAAAATATTTGACAAATAAAAACGGTTACGTCAGAGCTCAGCAGAAACAATTCTATTTCATTTGGATCAGGGCTGTCCAGCCCGTGGCCGACGGACCGCATGCGGCCCAGCACTGCAATGAGTGTGGCCCAAAATAAAATCATAACATGATTTGATCCTTCTGGCGGATACCTCAATTAAGCTGAAAATTATGCTTAATAGACTTAGAATATATAGTTTTTTTTTTTTTTTTTTTTATTAATAGTAATATTACAATCTAGCTGCTAGCCGCAGCTAATAAGTAATTTTGCTATAGATTTAACTTAAAACAAAACACAAAACAACAAGCAATCATATATTTCTTATATATAATTGTCTTTATCTCTATTTTTTATTAAAATGTTTTTAACAAAGTTCATGAGGCTTGATACGCTTCAGCCGGCGAGTCTGTGTGTCAACGTTGAGTAGTTGCAAGGCTTCCTCGTTCACATGCCCTTGCAGCCTCGTCTGGTGGGCTGCTGATAGCTTCTTAATGGTTTCACTGACGGTTTCCACGCCAAGATCACGATGGAGGTCCGCGTTTCGAATGTACCAAGGAGCATTTACAATGCACCTTAGTACATTATTTTGAAATCTTTGTATAATGTTTCTATTTGACTGTGCTGTACATCCCCACAGCTGGATGCCGTATGTCCACACTGGTTTGAGTACTTGCTTATATAAAAGGAGCTTATTTTCAATTGACATTGAAGAATTTCTTCCAATTATCCAGTAGATCTTTTTAAAGTTGATATTAAGCTCCTCCCTTTTTTTCTTGACATGCACCTTCCATCGGAGACGCGTGTCTAGCGTCATTCCGAGATATTTGGCCTGATTGGAGTATGGGATGATGTTGTTGTTGATATACACAGGTATGTGCGTGACTTTTTTATTTGTAAAGTCAACATGAACCGATTTTGTTTCGTTGAGTTTTATTCTCCATTTGGCAGTCCATTCTTGGATTTTGGAAAGTGAGGTGTTCAATTTTTGTGTAGATTCGTAGTTGTTGTGTCCGGTTGCTAGAATTGCGGTATCATCTGCAAATGTAGCTGTTATATTAGAGCAAATTTCTGGGAGGTCACTGGTATAGAGAAGATAAAGGAGTGGTCCCAAGACACTTCCTTGTGGTACTCCAGCGTTGATTTTTTTAAGTTCAGAATAAGCTTCTTCTTGTTTTATGCGGAAGTATCGATCTGCAAGGTACGATTCAAAAACTTTTGCGTAGCATGCTGGAAGAGCTTTTCTTATTTTGTGGTTTAGTCCTTCATGCCAGACCTTGTCGAAAGCTTGAGAGACGTCAAGAAACACTGCCGAGGTTACTTTCTTTTCTTCAAGTGCTTGTTCTATATTAGTGATAATTCGATGCACTTGATCGATTGTCGAGTGCTTTTTTCGAAAGCCAAACTGGTGGTTTGGAATTAACTTTCTTTCTTCGATGATGGGTGTTATTCTTCTAAGTATTAGCTTTTCAAACAATTTGGAGAGGACTGGTAGGAGTGAGATTGGTCTGTAGGATGTGATTTCATTTAGGGGTTTGCCGGATTTGGGTATCATAATAACTTCTGCGAACTTCCAGAGTTGTGGCACATATTCTAGCCGAAAGACTGCGTTAGTGATTTTGGTAATTTGAACAATAGCCTTTCTAGGTAGGTTTTTTAGGATTTGCCCTGTTATTAGGTCATATCCTGGGGCTTTCTTCGTTTTAATTTCTGACTTGATCATTTCTTGAATTTCTTTAATTGTGGTGGGTTGGATTTTAGTTTCATGATCTTTTAGCGCAGCATATTCAAGTGGTTGTTGGTTCGTACTTTCTGGGTTTGGCTTGAAAGTATTGGCCAAGTAATCCGCAAACAAATCAGCTTTGCTCTGGTTATCCTTTATCCAATTTCTTTGAGCATCCTTGAGTGGAGGTGCTTGTAAAATGGGGCGTTTGTTCCATTTCGTGGCTTTCCATAGGGAGTATTCTGTACACCGTTCGGCCGACAGTTCGCTGAGGTAGGCTTGGACTGATGTTGATTTAATATTCCGTATTTCTGTATTTAAGCGACGAGTGAGTTGGTTCCAGGTTGTTTTGTGTGCTGGCGCGCGAGTTTGTAGCCATTTTTTCCTCGCTTTTCGTTTCTCCCGAATGAGGTGGATGACTTCGCGTGGATAATTTATTCCATGCAATTTTATTTTTATTTCTGGGGTGTTGTTCCAAGCTGCACTTTGTATGCTGTTAACCAGTTTGCTTAGTTCTGTCTCGAGGTCTTCTTGGGTTTCGATTGAGGTCTTTAGGTCAATATTTCGAGCCAGTTCTATCCTGAAACTTATCCAGTCTGTACCTTTGTTGACCAATACTGGGTTGTGGGGTTTCTGGATTGGGTTTTCACTTAGTGTGAGTATAATTGGTGTATGATCAGAGCTCAATTCATTATTTTCCTCTATCATAATGTAGTTAGAATGTATATTCTTGGTAATGAAAAAGTCTATTAGATCTGGTTGTTTGTTTTGATCCGCGGGCCAGTACGTTGGCTTTCCTGTTGATAGGACTTCACATTTATTTGAACGAATAGCTCTCATGAGTGCTTGACCTTTAGTGGTGATCAATCTAGATCCCCAGTGTGTGTGCTTTGAGTTAAAGTCACCACCAAGAATGAAACGATTTCCAAGCTGTTGTATTATTTCTGTAAATTCATGTTCTTCTAATTTATGTCGGGGTGGACAGTATATACTAGCAATTGTGATGGGATATTTTTTTGTTTTAATTGTTGTTGATGTGATTTGAGCTTTCTCTGTTTGTAGTATAGTATCTTCATAGTGTTGAATGCTTTGTTTTATTAGGATACCGCTTCCGCCCCTTGCGCAATTGCTGGGGTGATAGGAGTGATAAAAATTATATCCTTTTATTTTACATATTGTCTCTCGAGTGGCATGCGTTTCGGATATAAGACATATATCTATATTGTTTATTTCCAGTACTGTTTGGAGTTCATTACGTTTGTGCAGGAGTCCGTTGGCATTCCAGGCCATAATTGTTAAATTTTTCATGTTTTAAAGTTGAACTTGTGAGTATTGTATTTGTTCTAATTTTTCTAACCTTTGGTTTATGTTGCTGTATTGGTTTTCTAGCTGATTTAGCTTGATTATAATATCTTGTAGCATTTTTTCCACTGGATTTATTGCAGTGGTAGTGATTTCTTTTTGAGTTATCTTTGCATAGCTCGTTTGCTGTTGCGAGATTAGTTCATTCGATGCTGTGTTCGCTTTTTGCTCATTGGAATTTGTTTTTTGTTGTTCCAGGTTTCTATTCGTTTTGGCAGCCATATCTGTGGTGTTTTTTATTTTTTTTTGTTTGTTGCGTATTTCTTGTAGCTGCTTGGCTACTTGACAGCCGCGGTAGTTTGCCGGGTGTTCGCCGTTGCAATTCGCGCAAGTTGCTCGGGTTTCATTTGTTTTAGTACAATCTAGAGTAAGATGCATTCCAGCGCATTTCACGCATCGCGGTGTCCGCATGCAGTACTTTTGAGTATGCTGAAAATTTTGGCATCTTTTGCACTGTGGAATAATTTTTGTTCCTTTCAGTGCATGAATTTCAACTTTGGTGTTTAATATGTGGGTGATTTTATGGATCTTTTCTATGTTTTCAGTATGGTTAAATGATAAGATGAACATGTCAAGAGGTTTTTTTCTTTCCATGAGAGTTTGTTGACAGCATTTTCAATGCTTAGCCCTTTTTCTTTTATATTTATTATGACATCTTCAGCTGACCATGAATGGTGTAGGCCTTTTGCCATAACTCTGATAGGTCTCTTCTGTTTGTTCTCATAAGTGTGATATGAATGAGAATGATCTCTGAGTACAGCTGTTGCCATTCTATATGCTGTGTCAGTAGAGCAATTGACTTTAACCATGTTGTTATTTAAAGTTTTTAAAATATAATTTTTTTCTGTTAGGCTCTTGCCTAACTCATCTGCCAAGCTTTTATGGTTTGTGATTTTTTCGACGTATATTGGTGGCACTTTTTGTCTTTGGGGTAAAGATTTGAAATGGCTTTGTTCATTAATGTTTATTTCTGGCGAAGTTTCAGCTTTTCTTTTTTTAGTGGATCTGTTTTGCACTTTCCACTCAGATTCTTTGATAAATTCTTCCTCGTCTGTGTGATATTCTTGTTGCTCTGCTAAGTCAAAGGTTATTAAGTTATCTTGGCTTTTATTTGCTGAGTCTCTCAATTTAGCATTTTCAATTTTGAGATTTTCCATTTCTTTTTTCATTTCACTAAAAACATGTTCCATGTCTTCAATTTTCTTTTTTAGCTTTAGATTTTCTTCCTGCACATTGGTTTTGTTTCCATGTGTATAAGAAGTTGGTGGAGTTCTTAAAGTTGTTGAGCTCCTCTTAGAAAAATCCATATCTTCTTTGTTGCCAGTCATTTCACTGCACTTATGGGTTGGGCAATTTGCCCCCCTGGTAAATTACTTATTTATTTGAATAAGTAATTTACCGATTTATACTAACAAGAAATGCTAAATATATAATTAAAATAAATTAGTTTTAAATATAGAAAAACTCACAATCAGCTTATGGAGAGGTCTGCTCTCTTAGGGAGTTCAAACTCGAACGAAATGATTTTCAATTATTTGATTAAAATATATAGAAAGAAAGGGAACGTTTGGTAGGATTTAGTAGCCTCCGAGGCCTTTCGGGGCATTATTGG